>BCLF01000049.1:0-22551 GCA_001602275.1 Zoysia japonica | reverse complement strand
GCCGCGTGCCCGCGCGACGCGACGCTCGCGCACCGCCTCGTGTCCAAGGGGTGCGAGCCGCTGCCCCGACGGCGGTGCCTCTCCCGGGGCCCCCGCGCCGCGCTCCCGGCGTCCAACATGGGCGTCGACAACCGCCGCTGGGTCAAGCCGCGGCACGACCACGAGTTCCTCGTCGACGACGTGCTCCAGCTCAGCGGCACCGCCTCTGTTAAGATCCGGATCGGGTTCGACGTCGCCGGCGGCGCCGCCAATTTCGCCGCCCGGATGAAAGAGCGCGGGGTGACCATCGTCACCTCGGTGCTCGACAACGCCGGGAAGCCAATGAACCAGTTCGTGGCGGCGCGGGGACTGTTCCCGCTGCTGCTCTCTCCATCGCACCGGTTCCCTTTCTACGACGGGGTGTTCGACCTGGTGCACGTCGGGACCACCGCGTTGGACGAGGGCGGGGCGCCGGCGCTGGGGCAGGCCGGGACACAGGAGGCGCTGGAATTCTTCATGTTTGACGTCGACAGGGTGCTGCGCGTCGGCGGGCTGCTCTGGATTGACAGCTACATGTGCCACAGCGAGGAACGGAGGCAGATGGTTGTCAAGCTCGTTGGGAGATTTGGTTACAAGAAGCTCAAGTGGGTCGTCGGAGAGAAGACTGGTTCAACTTCAGGGAGCACACAAGCAACAATGTACCTGTCCGCAGTTCTTCAGAAGCCGGCGCGGAGCTGAAACTGAATGGATCGATAGATGATTTGCATTGTTCTTGATCCGAGGTACAAAATTGTATACCTTTCAGTTACTTGTAGCTCAGGGGATTTGATGTGAATTGGGCTTGTGGTTTAGGATTCGGGAATCAGCTTAATTCTGTTGTTATGTTTAGAGGTAGTAACTTCCAATAAGGGAGACTGTAATGTGGAGTAGAATCTGTAACTCAACTAGGGGACTCCAAAGTGGGTACCCAGTGATATGCAATTACTATCATTTTGAAGTAAAGAAAATGGGGAGTGAAGGGTGCTCGTCCAGCTACTTATTTATTTTGTCAAGAAAATGGGAAGCCCTTCGGACATTAAGCTGAAAGCACAATATTCATTCTGAAAGTATCTTGTTATAAGTTGCAAATGGAAGCGTAAAAAACTCTGTGTACGTGTACCAGGATCACGACAGTTTAATACTAAGATACTAGAAGAGTACGGGATCCCATCGTCAACAGATTCAATAGCGCAGCAACACCTGACGATCTCTTGCTGTTTGCGTTCGTGACACTAATTCAGCAAAGATTAATAAATATTCTTTTATCCGCTTTTTTCTTGGTTGTCAAGTTGAAATGATATTAAGATATTGCTTACTAAAAAAGGCACAGATCAGAAGATCTTTAAGCTCATACGAGGTGAGAGTGCATAATTATTTGAAGACAAATATATAGTAGTACAGTAGCGTTTAAGTTTGCACGGTAGAAGATGTATGCTTAATGATGCAGTATCAATATTTTCCTTCTTGAAGCACTCTATTACCGAAGCGTGCACCTGACATTACCCTTTTCTCTTCGCTGAATTAAAGTAAACGATGCTATCTTGCAGTGCAGAATACCAAACTAGTTCTTGAGAGTTCAATGAATTGCAGAGAAAAATAGTTAAAATTATAATCAACTGCAAGTTACGTACTTAATGTTGTTACGTACAACAACCAAATACAGAAGGATAAAGGAAAGTGAATCAAGTTCATCCGATCATTTTCCATCTACTAAACTGCATACATTAACACGTACAAAAAAAAATCATCTCTGCAAAACCTAGATTAAATCCGCAATTGCTCCGGCGTGCACGAGCACGTTCTTCTCCCGGAAGAACCGATTCACCATTGCCTGGAGCACGTCGCAGGTGAGCATGCTGTCGGAGCCGGCGCAATGCGCGCGCCCGGCCGCGCGCTCCACGCCGAGCTCGGCGGCCACCTGATCCAGGCCCCCACGTATCCCATCTCCGCAGAACCGAGCGAGGATCTTAACGTCGAGCACCGCCGGCCCGAACAGCATGTGGACGTGGGCGAGGAACTCCTCCACGGTGTCCGGCAGCGGGCGGCCGCCGCTGAGCACCTTGATGAGGTACGCGAAGTCGTAGGAGCCCGAGAACGCGGCCCAGCTGAGGCGGCGGCAGCCGAGGCCGGACCGGAAGAACCCGTGCCTGAAGTCTTCCGGGTCGACGCCGAAGTCTCGTAGCATGTCGAAGTCCATGCCCTGCTCCCGGAGCATGTCGATCGAGGCGGCCGCGTGCGGGTCGCAGCTGGCGTCGAAGCCCCGCAGGTTGAACTGCCACGAGACGGGGCAGCGGCCGGTCGGGCCGGAGAGCGTGATCCCGACCTGGAGCAGCTTGAGGTCGTCCACGTTCTTCTTCACCAGGGCGTACCTCTCGCGCGAGCCGCGCAGGGGGAGCGGCGTGTCCGAGTCGTGCACCGTGCCGGGGAACTCGGTGTCGACGCACACGCAGGGGTAGCGCGGCAGGAGGGAGGCGATGAGGGAGAACTCCTGGTGCAGGTTCCCCGCCCACACGTCGTGCACCTCGGCTCCGCCGCACAGAAGAAGCGGCGGCGCCCGGGGCAGCATCTGGATGGGCCGGGCTCGAAGAAGGCGAACGAACCTTACGAATCTGCAGGGCGGCGGTGGAGGTGCCGGCAGCATGAGGTGGCCGGCCGGGCCGCCGCTGCGGTAGAGCATCGCCATTGATCGCTGAAACCGGTGGTGCGGCGGCGTTTCTTGTTTTCACTTGGCTGGGGCGTGAGCTACGAGTCTCCCGAACGGTCATAGAGGTTATATAGGCAGGCAATCAGAGGTGGATTCCGACTCGGTTGTTCTCCGGTCATAGAGGAGGTTATACATTTGGTGGGACCAAAACTTCTATATTTTAAAATGTTATTTTTATTTTTTCCTTTTTAATAATCTCGGTCTCTAGTTTCTTTTTTATCGATCTGTTATCTTTTATACACTTACACAGAATAGTATTTATTTTTTAGATGCACACAACAATTCATCTCCTACAAAGCTAAATTATATGTTGTTCACCTAAAAAATTACACCTAAACTTGTCTCCTTTTTAGGTCTGAGGGATGAGATAGCTGCTTTTGATGGCTCAATCAAATCTCACGGCTGAGATTGTTCACATCTTCCACATAACCTTAGGTACACGTGGCCGTGTTAACAGATCCAGTTGCATGTTCTTTGTTTTTTTCACTCTGCCATCTTCTACCCTCCAACTCTATCCTTTCACAAACTCGTTCACATCTTCCACATAACCTTAGGTACACGTGACCGTGTTAACAGATCCAGTTGCATGTTCTTTGTTTTTTTCACTCTGCCATCTTCTACCCTCCAACTCTACCCTTTCACAAACTCTACGCTTGATACAAACCAATGTAGAGCAATCGCCATGTAGATTTATTTGCTTCACTACAAATACATCCCACTCAGACTCAAAGAGGAACGAAATCTGTCAGTTTGTCACCGCCACCAAGCTCAAAGAGGAAAGGATCTATAAATCCTAGAAGTGAGGACAATCAGAATTAAAATTCAGACTAGGGGGTACAAACACAAACACCCCAAAAATTATTTAGACATCAATCACCAATGCACTATGCAGTTGCAAAAATCTGAATGTATGATCTCTTATCTACGGAGCAGGCGCCTGAGTATGTAGCAATAAATTATTCTCAAATCACTGAAACACACATCTAAGGTACAATGTATATCTTTAGGGATGCCCCGATATCTTCCTACTGAAATATACAGTGAGCATTGTTCGAAAAAAATATACAGATGAGGTATCTTTTCAATTCTCTTTCGACAAACGGTTCACATGCATGAGCATGGCTCAATCATCCAGGATTACTCTAGTTCTCCGCTTCTTGTATTTGGTTCGCACAGTAGAGCGAGGTCGGTCGGGTGATTCACTGCTTGAGACTGAAAAGGAGTCCACACCATCTTTTATTGTTCTGTTTATCATTGATATCTGTCTATGCTCCATCGCTGGCTTCCTTTCCCAAGATTCAACACCATCTTCACTGGCGCTCATGCCATTACCATGCCTCCTGAGAAGGTCCACCTGAGAATGCATACCAGGCACATTTGAATGATACTTTGATTCTCTAGACCTCCCAGCAGAGTTCCTCTCTCCCTCAGAAATTGCAACAGAGACATTCTGCTGACCATGCAAGTTTTGCTGGGATAATACATCGACTGCATGGGATTGCGCATGCCCAGTACGTTGGTCCCTAAGAAAGCCTCCTTCAGCTTTTCCAGCAGCTGTTCTCCCTTTACCTTTAGATCTCTTGCCTCTGGATATCTTACTTAGATTTCTAATCTGTACATCAGGTAGCTTACTCTTGCCTTCATCTGATGATCTGCCAGTCTCTAGGGGATCAATGTTACGCAATTCTGGATCATCTTTAAAATTGAATGGACGCTTTGCTGGGTCCATTTTTCTGAAGGTAATCGATATCCTGTGTTTTAATAAGAAGTACATCAGAGCTTGAATTTGAAACAGATGATTTTTTTCAAAAAAAAAAACAAAAACAAAAAAAAACCAGTGCAACCTTTTGGTCGGGACTGCAGGAACACAATGTTTTGCTACATCAGCACCATTGCCATTCAGGACAAGCACAGACCTGGATTATCAACCTTAAGTAAGACATCAAAGAATTGCAGAATAGAACTGATGATCATATGATCTGGTCTTATTCATTCATTAACTGAAACACAAAAAATTAGAGCTAATGCTCAACATATTATTAATTAGAGATATGACAAAAAAGGAATAATTAGAAAATAGACATCAGCAAAACATGAAAAATATGTAGGGAAAATGAAGACAATTAACAATTACAAAAATTTCATAATAAAAAAGCAAGCAGCAAAATAAAATCATTTTCACAATTACATTACTAGTAAAAGAAAAGAGCACATCAGGATAAGAAATGTACCCAACAGGGAGTGGGATTGCAAACGAGCCAATGAACTCTCCAGGGGCTGCCACTTTTAGTGTAGTTCCAAAAAGGATGTTGCATTCGCTAAGGAATGAAACAGTGCAAAATGGCTGAACAAAATCATGACTATCGATATGTGGCGGGATGCAATCTCCAGGTTCATATATATTTACAATGCAGTTGTCTGGTACACAAGTCGTAGGCAGAACATTCCATCGCACCAATCTCTTAATCATAATCTTAAGAAGATGAGGCATCGGATCAGAAATTATAGTTTGTATGATGCCAGGTGGATTTCCATTCTTATCCTGCCATGAAAATATGAGCTTCAGACTTACAGAAGGGCTTTGTAAATCCTTAAAGGCAGTTGCATGATGATGGAACACAGATATTCAATTGAGAAAAATACCGTAGCATAATTATAACAGCATCCAAATTGGATCATTACTCGCCCTTTACCACGCATCCATTTTTGGGGTTCTGTGTATGTACGATCTGACATAGGGGAAAATAAACTAGATTTAGGCATGTCACAGATAAATTAATTGCAAGCTAAAATTTGATGGCATATGCAATACTTGGATAGCATCTGCATTTCAACAATATGCAAAAGAAACAGAAGAAAGCATAATTAGAAGTCTTGATTTTCCTCATTTTAAATCAAGTTGAAACTTCACTCAGGCAGATGCATGGGTGGTTCAGGCCGGTCACCATGGTATCCAGCCCATAAATATCCAAAAGAAAGAACCAAAAAAATGAAGAATAGACCACTCCGAACATATCCAAGAACCACTTCTAGGTCTCCCACTCATTTTTGAAAAAAAGAACAGATGACTCAAGACATTCCCCACCCCATTAAGAAGCAATAGAAATCAATATAGTTTGATCAAGATATTCCCAAAAGTTTGCATTTGGAGATCACAACACAAACAATTGGCATGTTATTCCATATTACAGTGGATGCACGGATTTAGTACACAAGATAACATCGTTCTTTGATGATATAGAAGATTCAGTTTGCAGAAATTTAATTTAGAGCAAAGTTGAATCACATATGACAAATGATTTAAGTGCCCCAAGGAGTCAAATAGAATGTGGTATGCAATGCTTTCACGTTGTCCGACTAATTGTTGGATATGCCCAATAGTCAGCCCACTTGGCCTAGGGGGCTGGCCTATTAGCATCTCTAAATGCTAATTACCAGTCAGGAGGGATTAACCCTAACCCTAATCAGCCACCACCATGGGTAGCCTAGCCGCCGCCCTTGTACATGAGGACGAGAGGCTGCAGCGAACGCTGCTGCAGTTTGTCCGAATGCGTTGAGCGCTAGCACATCGCACAGCGTTGTTCTCCTCTTTGTACGTGTGGACGTTCGTAGAGGTGTTGCTGCATTGCACACTACGTCGTACGGTACGACTACTTCCTCAACGTCGACTACGTCGATTACGCGTGCTCCGCTAAGTCTACCGCTGCATCTCGCGTCGGGAAGGTATAATCTATGATCATCTACATGCAAGTGATCCTACTTTTACGTGGTAATTAATTTGTGCTAGCAAGTAGCCACCCGCATTTTCTAACACTAATCACCTGAATGTCCAATTAATCATTGCTAAATCGCAATTACATGTCTAATTAGTGGTTCTGTGGGTGGAATGACCAGTCTGCTGCTCGCCACAGCGCTGGGATGGCTGCTGCAATGCCAGGGTTCAAATGGGCAGAAACTTAGGCCTGCTAGGGTTAGTACTAGCAGTTATCTGGGACCGACCGTCACCTCCATCAAAGTGCTGCCTCCGCCTCCGTCCAGACGCTGCTGCCAGCGTGCCTACAAGTCATCGCCGACAAAACCAATACACCTCCAAGATCTAGGTCACTGCCTCTGCTCCTCCCCCTCCAGGCCATCGCCAACGTGCCTCCCTGCCACTGTTGCCCCTCGCTTTCTAGGCTGCCGCCTCCACCCCTCCCCCTCCAGGCTGCCAGCTCTACTCCTCCACCACCAGTCCGCTGCCTTCGCTCCTCCCCCACATTCAGGCCGTCAACACCGCCCCTCCTCCAGGCTGCCTCCGTCCCTCCCTCTCTAGGCTGAAATACACTGTATGATTACATGGATGATCAAGACCGACCAGGCTTGACTAATCATCATGGTCGATGACTAATCGTGACTAGTCGCCTGGTCGGTCCTAGGAAATGACCAGGCACATACGCCCTCGCCATGAGATGACTAATCGTGACTAGTTCACATAGCAAGGCGAAAGCGACTTGAAAACATTGGTGTATGTGCACGCAGACTGTAATAGATAATAACAGTGCACAAGTGCGCATTCTAATTTTTCATACCTGATACAACTTGATGGTTTCCCCAAAAAAAAGGGAAATTCTTTTTAACTAAATGCAAAGTAGATTTTACGAACCATGCGAACTGAAGTACCACAATCACGTTAAAAGTGGGATCTAGCCAATCATGGGAAATATTACAAATTTGTAACCCTACATGCCATGCATGTTATTTGCAAATGCTCATGAGAAACATTATAGCCAACCAGCGAAAAAAATACTAATTATGGGGTGTTATGGTCTATGGTTTGTTCCAGTATAAAACACCATGGTCTATTGTTTCATCCAAAATTCTGGACTGATACAATGGTTCAAGATAGGTGACTTAAGAATTTGCTAATTTAAGTAACAACCAGACACATTAAAAAATATAAGTGTTCTACCAAGATTTGGAACATCCTATGTTTGTGTGCCAGTATTGTGCGACATATGGTCTACATAATTAGTCTAAGTAGTCATTACAGATTTCCCAAATTGCGCTACAAACGATTAAGATCCACATAATTAAATAACTCAATTAAAAAAGCATTAGTCTTTCACAATATAGCTAGAAAGCTTTCACCCCTCACAATGGCTAAAAGGAACTTGCCCAGTTGCCCCACCCTTTGGCACCTTATCCTGCGCATCTTTAGCTGAATTTGATCATATGCAAACATTTCTCCAAAGTCTATACACATGAAATTCCAGGGGAAAAACCTAACTTTCCACGGCAGCCATGATCAGCAGCCAATATTGATTTTCAGTGGAGCGCAGAACTCACCTCCAAGCTCTCCACGCCTGCCTCTCTCCTGGAGTTTGTACACACACTCGACGATGCGGCTCTGCTCAGCCGTGCTGAACACGCCAGTGTGAAGCTCAAGGCCCTCAAGGATGTTGACGAGCCGGCCACCGACTCTCTCCAGGCATATGTAATCTTTCTTACGGACCAAGTTCCAGTACCGCCACTGCTCCCGCTGGTCCCTCGACAGCTGCACTTTTTGCCTCCCCGCGTCGCTCGCGTCTTCCCCGTCATCTGCTGCGGCTGTCGTAGCATCCTCCTCCGCCGCCGCGGCGAGCTCGTCCTCCTGCGTCATGTCCGCCCACGACATCTTCGGCTTCTCCTTCTCCGCTAGAGGCTGCCGCGAGGGCGGATGGGGCGGGGGCGGATCCGAGTCCCAGCCGCTCGGCTTGGAAGGCCGATGCTGCGGGGGTGCCGGATTCGAATCCCACCCCGTCGGCTCAATCTGATCGAGCCGGTGCTGCTGTGGAGGCGCCGCCGCCTCGTCGGCTGCGAAGGTTGGTTTGGCGTCAGCCGAGAAAAGAGAAACCCTAACAACACAAGTTTACGGCGGCACGCGGGCCACGTACCTTGCGGGCGGAGCGAGTCGACGCGGGCGCGGAGGGACGAGACGCAGGAGGGGCAAAGGCCGGCGGAGAGGAAGGGGAGCCAGGTGGTGAGGAACTCGCCCGCGATAGCGAGCTCCTCGTCGTTATACCCCTGCACGAGCGCCATCGGGTCGGCGCCGTCGCCAGCGACGGCGGCGGCGGAGGGCGCGGCGCAGCCATCGCCGCGGCCTCAGCTGTGTTACTACCGCGCGGGTCCCCTGCCAGTCTGACGCCAGTTTTACCTTCGCCGCCGTCTCGCTGGCTTTATTAGGTCTCCTTTTCGGGGATGGTTTTAGATTCGCTTCAGTATGGGAGATTGGAGAATAGCTTAACCTTTGGGCCTTTTTACCGTAGGAGGCAAGCCTCGCTTACTAAATAGTTTCATCAATTGATTTAAATAGTTCGCTCTCAGATTAAGTACTCTCTCCGTCTCTAATTACTTATCATTCTAAAGTTTATATTTTTTTTTATCTTCGCCGCCGCCTTAAAGAACAGTAATTTAATCAAGTGATTTAAATAGTTCTCTCTCAATATAGCAAACCATTGAGTTATTGAACTAATTATCGGTGATTTTGTTGCACAGTTTGGTCTTGAGAATTTTCATAGCTCAAAAAGATTTTTCAACTGTTGCCATTGACACTGACACTAATAATGCCAACTCAAATTAGTTTGTAGACTAATGGAAAAGCTAAATTTTTTTCAGTTTCAATCATCTTTGCTGCCAAACTTTCAATATATGCACACGAAGCAAAGGCAGCATGCCTTTTCACATGAATAATATAGATTTTAAGTTGCTCTCTAATTATTCCACAATTATGGTCACAAAAATTCTCGTCGTATATTGCAGCAAGTCGAGCAGCTTGTCATTATCAAATTTGAAGAAAGAATTCTTTATATCAAAACAAGATAAGCATATCAATAAACTAATCTATTGATAAATCGATGACGAAAAAACTATCAAACAACTTCAGGTATGCAGTAAACATCAAGATCAAAGATCAGTTCGGTTACTTGTAACTTGTTTGACTGAACTTCCGTTTCGTTTCTTTTCTGCCATTCTGTGAGCTGCTTTGATTTTGTGCGTGGATTAGTACTGGCGAGTGAGTGGTGTCGAATCATAGATTCCGCCGAGCAGCAGGGCACGTCGTCGCGACGTTGTCGCCGAGCAGCTGGGAGCGCCGTAGCCTCTGGAATGGAATTGGGATCGTTCTCTCCGGCCGCAAGAATCGTCGAACCTTTCGTATAGTCGTATTTGAGTTGGGCTGCTAAGTGCTAACGGCCCACGCGGCAAGGAGCCCTGGGCGCTCGCCGGGCGCTGGGTCCGCCGGTGTCTGCCAGTGCAAATAAAAACAGTCAAGAATAAAGTATGCTATGTAGGGCACACGTAGCACATACGATTGACTGACAAAATAACCAAAAGCTCACTTTGCATGCCAAAGTCTCAGGTTGAATTAAAATCCACAACACAAACATAACCATTTGATTTTCAGTGTCCTGTGGTGCTACAGACCCTCAATAGGAGACAACTAAAGGAAATGGGAGCGTTCCTGGTTACAACACTGGCCTTATTACATGGTTTTGGTCTCAACAAAAACTTAAACAAATGTTTAAACAACAACGAAAATACAACATAAGTTCACAAACTGAATGTAAAATAGTACTAACGTAATATCACACCAATGAACAAACGATATATAATAACGCCAACAGTAGCGGCATCCTATCGTCCGAACATGAACTGAAGCAGTGCTTTCTCCTTTTCCTCCTGCCTGGCAACTGATGAGACTCCAGAGGTGTTCGTCCTTCTACGAAATATGAAATTTGTCACAGACACGGTGTGAAACATAAAAGGTGCTTATTAGAAGCAACAAATAGACCATTTTCAAAGAAAAAAGAAGTAACAAATAGCAGTTCATACCTTTGTCCTGGGAGCTATGATTCGCTTTAGATCTCTTCAATTTCACACGTACTCCAGATCTGGGTTGCTGCTGCTCTCACTGGTTCCTTGCCGAAAGCTTCAATGCCAAGTTCGCTTTCAGCTTTAGTCCCACGCTGAGTTGCAACAGCATCCTCTGCCAGCACCTCATCAACTGATTGAACATCATAATCTTCGATTCCATTGATGAACAGATCGATCGGGTTGTAATGCGTGGCAACTTGTTTCTTCACTGCCTCCACTGTCATCTTGACGCTGGGGCTGTCGGCATAACGCACATTGTAGCTCAGAACAACCTCTGTAAGCCTTCGGAGGCTGTCGAGCCCCGATGGAACAGCACTAGGGCTCGCTGGGATGGCACAGAGTTTTAGCTGGAGGTATGTGAGCTTCGGCATAGCTCCTGTGCTGAAAGTGAGCCAAGGCCTTGGGCAGTCGACGGTGAACCTCTGAAGCTCCTTGAACCCATCATTTCCAACCATTATAGCTTCTCCAGGAATAAAGTCCAAGCCCAGTGTTAAGCACTGCAATTTGGGCAATCCTCCAAGTATCTCAAGATCCTCCCTCCCCTGTTTGCAGATGGTGATCTGCACAAAAGTTAGATACTTCAGCTCGCTGATCCATTTGGGAACACTCGCAAATCTTCCCGCTGTCACCTTGAACTTCTCAAGCTTCTCAGGCGGATCAGAGAGGGAGCCAAGGAACTCCATGGAGCAGCCGAGTCCACAGTGAATGGTCAGAGACTGGAGTATGTGCCAGTTTCGAATGGACGATAGGAATGCTTCACGGTAGTCTTGGTCCTTGGACTGGTGAAAGGACCATGTTATTGCTAGCACCTGCAAATATTTTAGATCACCAAGAGCGTTCACGAAGCTTGCAGGTTGATCGCTCAGATCAATGGTGGCTAGTGCTCGTAGCTGAAATAAATGCCGTACATCGCATGGCACGCTTCTTGCTGTTTCAACTGTATTGATCGTTCCACCTTCACCAAGAAACAGAACTGACAAACTATCGCGTAGCCCCGCGATTTCCTTTGGCAGCTGCCTTATCTGTGTTCCCCTTACATCCAATTCGTACAAAAAATTTATCTCGAATAACTCAAGCGGGAGCTCACTTATCTGTGTGCAACTTACATCCAACACTCTCAGATTCCACAGGTTCTTGATCTCTTGCGGGAGCTTTCTGACTGGAGTCTTACTAATGTTCAAATAGCACAAAAAGATCATTCTGCTTGTGCATACCTTCAGTAGGTCCCCATCCGTCAAATTCTCCCAACCCTCCAGATCGAGCACAAACAAATTGTCAAACTTTTCTAGAGGAATTCCGCTGACTGCACCTGATACAGCTAGGTGACGAGTCGCAAACAAATCCAATGTTTCAAGCAATGATGGGATCCTCTGATCTGGACGGTGCAGGGCAAGCCTCCGTGGTATCCGCCTAGTTTTGCTGCCACGTTCTGTCGTTGCTAAGCAGTGAAGCGTATCGCTGGTGAAACCGAAACCAATCTCTGCGGCTTTGGAGACAAGGAACTGATGCAAAAAATGATTGACGTGCCACTGGCTGGACTCGTCTTCATCCGGATCACTTTTGCAAGTTGTCGCTACCCTGGTGATGATATTTCTATCGACTAGCACAGAGAAGAACTCCTCTAATTTCGTATTTATACGAAAGAACTCCAGTAATTTCGCATCTACATACCTCCAACGGACCCAAGCCACCAATCTTCTGAGGAAACGATCCTTGTCAAACGTGTGCTCATAAGGAAGCATGCTCACGTATAACAATAGCACCTTCCCGTGCTTCCACTCTTCAGGAAGTCCATCATAAGCAGAGTGCAGTGATTGTTGAAACTGTTCGCGCTGCAGCTGTTGAAACTGTTCTTTGTCATAAATCTCAATTTTCTCCTCAGCCTCATCTTCGCCCTGCAGCAGCTGAAACTGTTCTTTCAACAAGTCTGCCATACCATTTATGAACAACGGTAGGCCGTTGGCTCTCATCAGGATTTTATCAACGAATCGCTTCATGTTGTTGTCTTGCAGTTGCAGACCACAGTCCAGGGAACCAAAAGCTCTTGTGAGAAGCAGATTTTCTGAATCCTCCTGATTCAGGGGCTTCATTTCGTGCATAAGCCCGTCGGAATAAGAGCAACATGCCCATGCTGTACTTACAACGCTTGTTGTAATCAGCACCCGGCTACCACGATTTTTATCAGGAAACGCGCCTTTGATTTTGTCCCAATCGGAAGCTTCCCTGATATCGTCGATACAGATGAAGTACCTAGCAGCCAGGGGGGATGAAAAAAAAAATGATCGAGTTAACCCAGACTATAGAAAAATGATCAAATTGCTTGTTAGTACAATTTACATTACGCACCTCTTATCTTGCAGTCGTTCCGAAACATGGCGAACTAGATCATCCTCATCCATAGATGACGGTGCTGGTGCTGCTGGATCTGAGATTTTCGAGAGAATATCTTGGAGCAGAAGCTTGGTTCTATCTTCCTCCCGTGATGACATACGGGCCATAATGTTGAAGTGCAAGCAGTCGTGTCCTCCGCTGCTCTGGCGCTTGTTGAGTTGATTCTGGAGCTCCACGGCAAGAGTCGTCTTGCCTATCCCGACAGGCCCAACGACGGACATGACACTCAGCTTGTTCCTTGTGGTCAAGAGCCACCTGAGCAGCTTCTTCGTCGGGCGATCGATGCCAAAAAGTGGCTGATCGGACGCTTGGTGCGGAAGCTCATCAATAATGTCCTTAGTACCAGCGGACAATATATGCCGGTACCAGTCTCGGGGATGCTCCGTTATCCAAAGTACTTTTGCAATCGTACCAAGCCAAAGCCAATCCCGATCCTGGTTCCTGCGGCGGCAGCACACTAGGGCACTTGGAAGCAGCGTGTGACCTGGAGGATCAGTTGATCTAAGGATTCCGGCGACCAAACTATCTAATTCGGACAGCCACTGCAGTATCTCGTGGCCGCTAGAAAAATAATCATGCGATGCAAATGGGTACGATTTCAGGTCCGCGGCAATGTCACTCAGCACCTTCTCCATCAAGGCCAAGCAGCGCCGTTTATTGTCGCCCATGACGCGATGCCGGCCAGCAGGTGCTAACCGCTGAGAGATCGTCGCAAGATGCTGCTCCAGCGATGTTAATGCCTTCGTGATCTTTCCCTCCTCTTCGGAAGGTGAAGGCTCCATGGCAGCGCTTCAGGTCAGGACCTTACTGCAAGGGGTGAACAGGATTCAGGGAGAGGAAACGCCAGATCTGATATTTCCGTTTTTCTCCGTCAATGAGAGTGGGTACGTACGCAAGACATACCTGATGTTTTGCTGAAGCAACTTCTTTGTCGCGGCAGCGAGACTTCAATTCGGCGGTTCTATTGGTAACGGGGAAAACCGCCGCAGGCCATTGTACAGGTGAGTGTTAAGCTCAATACTCGGAGAGCGCTGGGAGACGAGAACTGGAATGGGTGAAAGAGACGACGCTGCCTTCATTGAGGACGAAGGTAGAGGAGCTCAGTACTCGGAGAGCGCTGGGAGACGGGAACTGGAATGGGTGAAGGAGACGACGCTGCCTTCGTTGAGGACGAAGTTAGAGGATCACTGCTTCAACAGTGACTGGGCAACTTTATTCACTGCAGTAAGTGTACTGGGCATCAATATTATGACGAAGTATTTTCCCGTCAGTTACTGTAGCAATCTACCCGCGGAATCCGGTGGCTCACAGTGCACCTTTCTTTGTTTATTGGCTTCCTCTATCAAGAATATTAAGTTTTAAAATAAATAAAAATTTTGCTCAATTCTGATTCGATCCAGAACTAGCTCATTTTCGATGACACATTTTCACCCAGTACGCCGAGAAGAGATCGATTTTTTTTTTAAAAAAAAGGTCGAGACGATAAGGTGGGCCCCAGGCACCCAGGGGACAGCGACAAGCTGTAGCCGTCCCTACAGCAATCCGATAAACGATGGACAGTACCCTAAACATTATTGGTAGTACCACTGTTCGCCCTCCCTGGGTCCCTGTTCACCGGTGACTTCGTCCGCTCGAACATCCCTCGCTCGAGAGGTTTCAATTCTTACCATCCAGTGCAGGTAGCCTTTCAAGATTTAGTAATCGGTACGTGAACTTCTCAATCGTTGCCGCTCAATACATTTTCTGCTTTAAAATGTATCATTTCACTTCCTGTCTGACGTTCTGTTCGCGCTCGATCGCTATGTGCAGCCAGGGAGGTCGAAGACTTGAGAAATTATCAATTTTAGAATTTTTTTTAAGGTTAATCTTCAGAAATTTATGGATGTTCACTTAAACTAAATTTGTTGTGTTAGTTTCATCTCATTGAGTTCGTTGCGTAGGTTTTCTCCGAGTTTTTTCAATTTTTAAGTTTGAAATATTTAATCTCTGAATTTGAATTTAATTTTGAATCGAAAGTTCTTTTAAATTTTCAAAATTAACTCGAAGATCACCTATCAATGAGACGAAACTTACGGAACAATTTTAAAAAACTTTAGTAACATGAGAAAACTTCTATAAATTTCTAAATATTAACCATTAAAAAAAATTCCAAAATTGACCATCTCTCACGTGTTCGACCTTCTTGACCGGATGATAGCGATCGAGCGCGAATGGGATAGCAATCGAGCGCGAACGAAATGTTAGAGAAAAAACGAAATGGTACATTTTAAAGGAGAAAATGTACTGAGGGGTAATGATTGAGAAGCTTAGGTAGCGAGTGCTAAATCTTAAAATTCTTCCGTATTGGATACTAAGAATTGAAATCTCTCCTCCTGCCCGGGGGAAAAAAACCATCCCTCTCCTGTCCCAAGTTCCCAACTCCCATGGCACGCACGACAAAGGCGGCCTCCTCCCTTGCCTTCCCCATCCTCGGGTTGTCCTCCTGCCTCATCGCCCAGCTTCTAGGAGAGCTCGCCGCATCTTGTGGCTTTCCTCCGCGAGCTCCTCGCATCCCGGGGTTCCTCCTTAGCAAGCTTACCGCATCCGGCATGGCGCTGCCAATAGTATGTGGCCGAGAGATGAGGTGCTCGTCGCGGGCTCATCGTCGCTGAGCTTGCAGGAACTCATCCTCCACGTTGAAGTGAGGTTGTCGAGGGGGATCCCGGCGCGCGGGCCAGGGGCTGCCCTGCTGTCGACGGAGGCATCGAGAACCAGGGGACAGCGGCTGAAGTAGGTGAAGAAATTCATTTTGGCACTTTTGATGGGTTCTACTTTGCCACAGTATTGAATTCTCGGCCGCCGCGGGAGCGAGGCGACAATGGATCTCGTCGTTGGCGCTTCGAACAGCGCCGTGAAATCCCTCGTGGATAAGCTTGGGAGCCTGCTTGCGCAGGAGTACACCTTGATCAGCGGCGTCAACGATGACATCCAGTACATCAACGACGAGCTGGCCAGCATGCAGGCCTTGCTGAACCGGCTCAAGAAGGAGCCAGGCCCAGGCGGCCATGACGAGCAGCAACAAGACTGGATGAAGCAGGTGCGGGAGGTGTCCTACGACATCGAGGACTGCGTGGACAACGCCGGCCATCGCCTCAGAGGTGAGCCCCGGGGGAGCGGCACCTTGATGTATCTCCGGCGGGCATGGTATCTCCTCACATCGCTGCACGCACGTCACCGCATCGCCACTGAGATCGGAAATCTCAAGGCTCGGGCGCAGCATGTAAGCGACCGGCGCATTAGGTATGGTGTGGAGAACCCATCTGGAAACACCGGCGTTTTTGCCAGAGCTGAACCTCCCATAGACCGCCCAAAGCCGCCTCCCCAGCTCATAGGCACGAGAGCACCCGTGGGCATGGAGGACGCCATCGAGGAGCTCGGGCAATGGTTTACAGAGGGGGGGAACCAGAGCGCCAGTCATCACCAGATTCAGTTCCTTGCCATCGTCGGGTTCGGTGGTCTTGGCAAGACCACGCTCGCCATGACGCTGTACCGTGAGTTTGGAGACAGATATGATTACAGGGCATCCGTGCTTGCGTCGCAGAAGTTCCATCTCCGGACGGTTTTGAAAAGCCTCCTCACGCAGCTCCACGAGCAGCAATCCAGTGCTTCCAAGAATGATCTTGATGGCATCGAGGAATGGGGAGAAGAAAAACTAAAAGAGAAGCTCGCCGGTCAATTACAAGACAAGAGGTTGTAATCCTGTTTTACCTTTATTAATTAACCCTTTATTAATTTCTGCTAGTGCTATATACTCATGTAATCCTATATATTTCTTGAAATAGGTTCCTCATCTTAATAGATGACATATGGTCTGTATCAGCGTGGGAAAGCATTCGGGACTCTTTCCCGAAAACTGAAAAGGGAAGCTTAGTGTTGACGACAAGGTTCAAATCTGTGGCTGAAGCCTGCCGCCGTCAGCAAGGTCGTGTCTATGAGCACAAGCAGCTCCTTAAAGAACAGTCCTATGAATTGTTCCATCAAGTTATCTCCGACGTTGGTTATAAACCTTCTAGACCCAATAATAGTGGGACTATCATGAAGATCTCTGGTGGTCATCCTTTGTCTATAATTTTAGTTGCAGGGCTTGTGGCCAGTAAACTGGAGGCAGGTACTGATACGGAAGTAAACCAACATTTGGATGCAATTAACAAAGAGTTGAGTACAAAATTGGGGGATAATGTCACCACTGAAGGAGTGACTCACATATTGGACTTCTGCTATAATCATTTGCCAGCTGAGCTAAAGACGGGCCTGTTGTACCTAAGCATGTTCCCCAAGGGTTGCTTGATTAGCAGAAAGCGTCTGATCAGGAGATGGATGGCCGAAGGGTTCATTGCTGAGAAGCATGGGAAGACTGTTGACGAAGTCGCTGAGGACTGCCTCAGTGACCTCATCAGCAGGAACCTAATCCGGGCGGTCAACAACAGCAGAAACGGCAAGGTGAAGAGCTGCCAGGTCCATGACATGGTTCTTGAGTATGTCGTCGCCAAGTCCAGTGACGAGAACTTCATCACTGTAGTTGGTGGCCACTGGCATACACCATTTCCATCCTACAAGGTACGCCGGCTCTCCGTCCATAAGAGTGACCATCAAGAAAAGGAAAAGGTGGAGAGGATGAAGTTGTCGCATGTTCGATCATTGACGGTGTTGGAGAGTTTCAGAGCTCTGCACTCTACTATGCACAAGCTTCAGATACTGCAGGTCCTAGATCTTGAAGGTTGCAAGGACATATCCTTAAATCAGCTCAAGAAAATATGCAGTTTGCACCAGTTGAAATACCTTAGTCTACGCCAGACAGACATCAAGAAAATCCCCAGCAACATAAGCAAACTTGAGTACTTGGAGCTACTTGACATAAGAGATACCAAAATCAAAAAGCTACCTGCATCAGTTGAAAGGCTTCAGAGAATGACCCATCTACTCGCTGGCAATAAGAGCCACCGAAGTGCTCTGAAATTGACAGAAGGAATCACAAAAATGAGAGCTCTAGAGAATCTGTCCGGAGTTGAGATCCAGGGAAGCTCTGGTGGGGCAGCCAGGGGTAAATTCACTGTCAAGAAAGCAACCGATGCACAGGAAGCTAAAACTAGATTGCCTAATAAAGAAGAACGACGCTCATTTGCAGACTTGGAGAATCTCACCAATCTGAAGAAACTCACCATTTACAAACTTGTATGCTTTACCGATAATGACAATGTGTTGCTGTTGTCCGCAATTGAGCACTTGAGCAGTTGCAACCTCAAATTTTTTTCCATTGATGATGATTTCTGCGGTTTTCTTGACAGCTCACTCAATGTTTCACAAGCACCACCGGAACACCTGCACACCCTTGGGCTGTCTGGTAAATTGTCTCAGGTGCCCGATTGGATCGACCGTCTGCACAACCTTGAGAAGCTAACCCTGTCCTTGACCGCACTCAAGACAAGTACTTTGCGGGCCCTTCGTGAGCTGCCTGAGCTGTTCTCTCTCATTTTTACACTGGATTCAACCATAAACAACAAAAGTGCCCTCCAGATTCTGCAAAAGAATATAAAGGAGTCAGGAGGAAGTGTCTTTGTGCCGGAAGAAGGATTCAAAAAGCTTAGACTGCTATGCTTCATGGCACCGGTGCTACCACATCTGAGCTTCCTGAAAGGGGCAATGCCAGAGCTCCAGAGGCTTGAGCTAAGGTTCGTAATGACGGAGGGCATCTACGGCCTGGAAAATATTGAGAAACTCCAACAGGTGGTCCTGACAGTCAGCAGCCAGGCGCCGGCAGATGCCCAGGCAAAGGTGTATCAGATCAAAGCATTGGCAAGCATGAATCCGAATTGTCCCAGTGTGGTTCTTGACGAGTATAACGAGTCATCATAAGAACAAGGGGCACAAAATCCTTTGTGCCAATCATTGTTCATGTGTTTTTTCCAGGTATATGTTAACATGTTATGTATGTATGTGTTTGTTGTAATGTTGCATGCTCATTATTGGTCACGCCGTGACCTTTGTGTGGTGATCCAAGTTGCTGCGTTTTTTTTTTTTGGGAACGACTAAGTTGACGTGTTTTGTTCAAATTCTATGCGTGCAGCTTGTGCATGTGTTATGTAATAAAGCTATACCCTGTGTGTGATTTTAGGTTTCTATATAAGTAAGTACATGTACAAGCCGAGCTAATCTTTACCAGTTGTTGTGACGGAAAAAAATTAACACTGTAGATCAACTAATCTACACACGTGGGCAAATTTCATGAGTTTTGTTTAGTTTTTGAAGCTCAATTATTAGCAGGATGGTTTCCAACAGACCATAATATTTCATTGATATCTTTTTACTCACTCCTTCCACAAATATAAGCATTTTAAGGTTTGTACTGGATCAACAGATGGTAACCGATAGCCATCCATCATCTTGCATCTGCCGGCTGAGGGAGAATTAAGATAACAGAACTCATTCGGATGGGCACTCTTTAAATAAAACTTTTTCGGGTGTCCCTAATTTTTTTCCAATCTCTAGTGACGCATAATAATTTAAGAGTCTACATGCCACGTAGACAAACATGGCAACGTTTTTACACGAAGGCATAAGAACGAACCCACAGTGGTAATTGACCAGTATTACCAATGACCAAATTTGAAAGGGTTCTTGCGTCTTTATAACTTTCAATTTCAAGTGGCAGGCAGTGTTGTGTGAACATTTCCTTAATGAATTTGAATAATAACCCATTGTGCTGCCTTGTGTGCTGAATGTAAACAAAATCGCCGCCGAGTGTCCTGGTTCTCGTAGGATGTGTTCCTACGCAAGAGATCTCTGCTGCAAACATTTAGCCATAAAAATGTTGCAATTTGTTTTTTTTTCCAATTCACATTTTTTTATCCTTTTTATTAATTGTCTGATATTTTTGCATATTACGAATATAAATCCGAGATATCTCTGCTAAGAAAGTATTTTTTTGTGAAAAGGAAAAGCATAAAACAAACGGATTAACTCCCCCATTCTTGGCAGTGGGCAAACTGGGCTAAGCAACTAATCCCATGAATTGCCATGAAAAGAGTAGAGGGTTCAGGGTTCAGAATTTATCTCGGAGTGCAGAGCAGGAGACTAGGTCGTATCCATATCTTTTCAGCTGGAGCCCCGAGGTGCGGCCGCGCCGTCTCCATGCCGAAATGCTCTCTCGCCACTCTGCCTGCCACGGTCGCCTCCTCCTCCCAAGCTCCGGCCTTTCTCCATCTCCACCTCCACATCATCGCTTCCCGCTCCCTCCTCCAATGCAAACACAGGAGTCATATCCATCACATGATGTTTGAGACATTTTATCTCCTTGAAAATTAGATATAATACCCTTTAGAGGGAAGATATCAAACACAAAAAAAAGACTGCCAAAAACAAACAAAAAGTCATACAATACTCGAAATGCTTGTCATGAAGCCCATTTTTGCTAAGAGCATATACAACCTCTCATCTTTCATGAAAAATTTGGAATTAGAGGCACTATTGACTTGATATTATTTAGGCTAAAGCTAATAAGTGGCATTTGTCCTAGATGCATATGAATGCAGGGTGATGGACTTATATGCACTATCTAATATTTATTTATCTTATATGTATATGTGTGGGTTAACCTAAGTGATCAATGATTAATTAGCTGGTTTAATTTAATTAATTAAATCACTAGAGTTAGCAAGTGATAATATATATATATATACACAACAGAGTAGTGTGTCATGGCTAATTATTTAATTTCTAAGTGTTCGTATGTCATCTACAGTGACTAGTAATTATTTACCTATCTCTCTGTTATTTAACCCTAAGTATTTAATTTGCTCCTAATTATATGATTCTTACTTTAAATTAATTTACCTAGATCTAGCAGGTGCAGTCATGTCAATGCATACTAATGGTCTATAAATTAATACTAATAGGTAAGGTGCACATTCTAATTAATGAACTATGCCAGGTATTAAATCACAATAAAACACTTGCATTGAAATCGATAAAATACTGATAAAACAAAATGACTTAAAGCTCCGATAAAACTTACCATTAAAATCAGCAAGATCAGAGAGTAAATAAGGTTTGGATGATTTGATGAGATGGAGCTCGATACAATGATTCTAACGGCACAAAAATCGTTGGAAACGGATTCACGGTTGGAAATATATGGTGATTTGAGCGTGCAAGGAGGCTTTAGAGACCATTTCATAATTTTTAGAAAAGTTGCTAAGGGCTTTTTCGTAGTTACCAGAGTTGGCAGGGACCGTTGTACAAAAGTTTAGGGTGCTAGGTGTAAATATTTAAGACTAAATTGTAATTAAAGAAAATGTTAGGGGTGTATATGTAAAATTACTAGGCTTAAAATATAATTTTTACAGAGCAGCAAGGGCTTAGGTGCAAAGTGATATTTTCTGGAATTTTATGGAATTATTTTTGTACTGAAAAAGGCTTAAGAATATATTTTTGTGTGCAATATGCGAGGTGTACCTAGCAATTTGTTTCAATAGGCTGACAGGTGGGGCCGTTTGGTTTTCTTTTATTTTCTTTATAAAACTAGTCCAGTTTAATCTGGGCTTTTGGATTAGGAGGGGACAGCTGGGGTTTAGGGGTGACGTGGCTCGAATCTAGTCCTTTAGACCCTAGATGAGGGGCTCGGATTTAAAATAGCTAACCGTTACGTAGGATCAAATCTCAGCCGTAGGTTCGACTTGGGCGGTTGGGATTAGATTCGGCTAACAGTTTAATCTGGACCGTAGATGGAGCATAGGATGGCTGGGAGTGGCCGTGGCCCGCTCGAAGGAGCCAGTGGCGGCCGGAGAACAAGGAGACGGCGGCGCCATTGGCGCGGCTCATCGGATAAGCAGAACCCGGCTTTCGAGCCAGGAAACTCGGCGTTAAAGAGCTCGTGAGAGAAAGGAGAGGACGACGAGCTCACCTAGGGGGTTCTCGGAGTAGGGTTTCCACTGGAGTGGGTTGGCGACGAGGGAGAGGCGGACTGCGGCATGCGCGCGGGGTGTTGCAGTGGCGGGGATAGGAAGCCGCGACAGGGAACGAAGGAGGGGGTCGGGGGCGAGCTCCAAGTGCAAAGAAGAGGGACAAAAGCTCGCCAGAGTGGGTGAATTGCGGCAGCGCTCGAGGTGGCGCGAAAATTGGGGGAAGGGCGAAATTCTTTGCGTTTGGCCGGGTTTGGATGCGGTGAGTGGAGCGAGAGGCTTTTGAGGAGGCGTGGGCTAGTTTTTATAGCAAGAGGAGGCGTCTTGAATTCCGGCGGCACAGGAGGAGGCATGGGTGCGGGTGTGGCGTGGCACTGCTCACGCGTTGAGCTGATGTGGGCGCGGCCTGGGCGGCGACGTCGACGACACAGATGCGGTCACGCCGTCGACAGAACGTAGCGGCGGAGGTGACTCGACGGCGGCTTCAATGCGGTAGGGGAGAGGTGACAGGGCGAGGCGGGGTTCTGTCGCGCATGTGATGGGATGACATGGGTGCACACAGGGATGACGACGGCGCGCGCGAGGGTGACCGAGACGGCGGCGGCGGGCGGC
>BCLF01000048.1:2054581-2150579 GCA_001602275.1 Zoysia japonica | reverse complement strand
TGCCCTCTTTCGAGCGCCGATTATGAAACTTGTATTTTCTCGCCAAACACGTCCAATCCACTGCATTACACCCAGAAACCAGGTTTTGGTATGCATATCCAGTTTTGGTCACTATCAAAATCGACACGAAAATAGGCCACATAGGGGCATTAAATGCACTGGCTCGACGCCGATTATAAAACTTGTGTCTTCATGCCAAACATGTCCAATCCACTCCCTTCCACCCAAAAACCAAGTTTGAGTATGTACATCAAGTTTCGGTCACCATCAAAATCGACGCGAAAATGGGCCACACAGGTGCATTAAATGCCCCGTTTTGAGCGCCGATTATGAAACTTATGTTTTCGCACAAAACATGTCCAATGCACTCCATTACACCCAAAAACCAAATTTGGGTATGTATATCATATTTTGGTCACCTTCAAAATGTCATACCCCAATTTTGTGAGGTATTCGTGCATAACATAGCAATCTCAAGGATCGTAGTTAACACAC
Source organism: Zoysia japonica (assembly GCA_001602275.1). NCBI lineage: Eukaryota > Viridiplantae > Streptophyta > Magnoliopsida > Poales > Poaceae > Zoysia > Zoysia japonica. The sequence continues at coordinate 2,150,084 of BCLF01000048.1, read as the reverse complement.
ATAAACGAAGTGTTGTCATTGCACATACGTAGAAGTTACAGCGATTGCTGTTCGAACTACAGAGTCTGCCATACGAGTGCTAGATTACAAACCGGGAGTTGCATGCAACAACTCTAATTCAAACAGAGCGTCACACCACAGCGGATACCACACACTAACTTGAGCATAGGACAGGGCAATTACTCCTCAAAATCAGCAGCTTCATCTTCTGGATATCCCTCGTCTGATGATTTATTTTCAGCAAGCGGGGTGAGTACTAATAGTACTCAACAAGCTCTAATCCCATTGGGGATAGCTCAAAACAGTATGCGTGGAATTAACAACCGTAAGGTACAGGTTTTGTTTTCAGCATAAAGCAAATTTTGTGCAAGGTTCACTCGGGAATAGACATTCGAAACAGAAGTATAAAAAAAACAGTACTTTTCTCATGTTTTAGTTGTTTGGACCTGGGGAAGAGTTCTCTACATTCCCACAGTTCCCACTTTTAATTTTGGCGCAGGCATGTGTCCATGCCGTCCCTCGGCTCACTGCTGACACTTTCCGAAAACACGGGTCGCTACACACACTCACGCCAACAAGGTATGATAATAGAGACTAATCTATGTGAGCCCAAACTGTAGTGTGCCATGACCTGTGGCAACGGATTTTTTGGAAAGATTTTAAAACTCTGCAGAGGTTGTACACTGTACCCACGAGTTATGTCCTCCTTGTGCTACAGGATTACATAACGTTCAACTCAACCCGCTAAGCTTATCACAGATTCCGCCTCAAGTAGAAACCAGGGGCATCATCTATCGGGAGGTTCCGAGTCCCGACATGATGTGGACATCATATCCACTGATGAGGACTTCAATGAAATTATTCACACATGGTGGATTCGGACTGCAAAATAGTACAAACTTGCAACGAAAGCCACGACTTCATATAGAATCTAATTTAGGTATTTAACAACATTCCGGAAAGCTCACGAAGTCTACTTTCAAATGGATCCAACCTCACCATCATATCACGTCGGAGTCAGCGCCAATCGTTATTTTTATACAGAAGGTGCTGCGTCACCCCAACTTGGGCCCATGTATCAAGTTGAGCCCATTAGGGGCGCGTCCTAGGGTTTGAGGACGACCCAAACACCCCCTGGTCGCCCTCCACCCTATTTAAAGGTCCCAGCTGCCACCAAGAATACTCGGGTTTTTTTTTGGAATAGTTAGCTCTTATGCAAACTTTCTGATCTTCAGTTGTGTCCAATGACCACCTGTTAGACAGCTTTGAGACCCCCATATTGTGAGAGATTCCTGGTTTGTCACATCTTGTTCTTTCTTGTTCTTCGTTTGTTTGCAGGAATTGATCTTCGTGATCAGGTTGATCTTGCTGTCCAGCATGGTCAATAACCATTCAGAGTTGGTTCTGCGATTGCTAAGGCGCACACGACCTGTTCGTTTGTAGTCGGATCGTGAGGGTTGACTCCACCAAATCGATATTTATCACCTCACCGAAAGATCGGGCACTCAAGTACTATCACGACGATGCGCATTTCTATGCATTCCTGAAGCCAGACCATGGGATTCCTACGACCACGTCGTCTCCTGGTCCCCTTCACTTTCACAACGTATCACTAAACCAGGGGCTATTATCCATTGAAAAATACGTTTGCACGACGCGGGCAATCATTTCTATCGAGCCGAACGTTGAGGAACCCACGTTCTTCTCCTGGCCACCTGCGTTCTACTGACCCCTTAGGCAGCTCAATGTGACTCACTTAGGGGTCAAGCTAAGTCCCGCCCATCGGGTTCTGTGGTTGCACAAAAATCACTACGATGAGGTCCATAGAACCGGTCTTTATATGGCAGGGGCGGCGACTCATTCACGACAGGTGAACACAGTCGTCGACTACACACTATCTCCACACCAGCACCAAAATGAGTCCCGCCCCCCATCCAAAATTATTCCCTTCCCCACTTCAACACTTAACACTGGTTGTACTACTCCTGCCCACTTTTCATTTTACTCACACCACCAATGACACTTTAACACCCTTTGCAAACCGTATGTTGTGAGGTAATGGTGTGGCGACGTCGAGCGTCACAATACAGGGGTCCTAAGCGTTTCTAGTTCAAGGTAACTTCCCGTGCACTAAAATGCTTAATGCCGGAATACCTAGAGTTAACAAGGGCGTGCAATCAACAGTTTACAAGGCGTACTTCTATCAATATCAGCAAGTTACTGACATAAATATAAGTACGTAAAAACAATTAGGGCATCAGTTACACAATGCTTTTGCAATTCAATAAATAAATAAATAATCATGCGAGCAATCTGATTTTCTAATAGGTGCGCTTGCAAAACATGGGTTAGGCATGGTCAAGGGGTCCTCAGCTCCTTCCTCTTCAAACTCTTCGTCAGCTACAGACCAAACACACCAAAATAAGCCTAACTGCGAACTAATAAAATCCAAGGCAACCAATATAAGAACAAAGTTCTGGTGGTGCCGTGCTTCGGTGGTTAGGACAGGTGACATGGTTTTGACGGTGCACGGTTTTCTGATTCTGGGCGTGGTGGTGTCGTGGTGACTTGGTGACAAATGTGGCTGTGTTAGAGACTAATAGGTGGCGTGGTCGCAGGGCTCAGTTCCTGTGTGAATTTTAGGGACAACACAGTGGACACGAGGTCCTTTTTGGTGCCCCAAGAGGTTGCGCAGGTGCAGTAATTCAGATTGCACCGGACATTCCGGCTCAAAGCCGGACACTTCGGTGTGCTAGGAGGCGGTTCCAGAGAGGTGTGTATCGGAGTTTCCGATCAGCCGCCGGAGCTTCCGGTGGAATTGTGTCATTTCCAGAGAGGGGTGTCCCGAAATTTCCGGTTAAGAGCCGGAGTCTCTGGTCTCACTCGCGTTCGCGCTCTGGGGCACGTCCCCATTTCTGGGCGCGCACTGGCGGAGCCTGAGCAGCGTCGCACGGCCAATGTCCGGGGAATTTGGGGCCACGGACCGTGAGAGGGAGTTGTTCCAGTCGTGTGCGGGGTAGGGGAGAGCATGTGGGTGAACTTGTCTTCGCTGGCGGTGAGCCGACGCGGCGCAGTGGGCGTGCGGCAGGGGCACACCGTGGAGGTGCGCCATGGCTGCAGGGGAAGCTTGATTGGTGGGTTTTACAGCTTCCTAGGGGGGTGGTGGTTGTGCTCGAAGCCTTGCTCGAACCAATGTTCGTGCCGGAGAAGCTACCACCGGAGCGCAGCCGACGGCTAAGGGCGACGCGAGTCGAGGGGCCAAATGGAGCGCTCGGTGGCTCCCTGCTGGGGTCGGTGAGCTAGCCTGCAGGTTTGTCGTGGCCGCGAGGAGCCATAGGCGGCCAATGGCCGGCCAATTTGAGCTGGCGCCGGCGGCATGCGATGGTCGGCCATGGGGAAGACGACGGTGGAGCTGGAAATTGGGGATTTTTCCTAACAAAGGGAAGAGACTCGACCTGGCAGAGCGGAGGGAGCGCGAAGAAGGCGCACGAGCAGCAGCGGAGGTGCTCTATAGCCGGCGCGGCAGATTGGAGTTCCAGCTTGCTCTGTCATGGTGAGAGCCCCACATTGAAGACGAAATTCCGCCAGGTGGCCGCGTCGAGGCTTGCTGTCGTGCGTCGTGACGAGCTGGGGCGCTCGATGACACTGGGAGCGGCCAGGGCGAGGCCACGGCGCCCAATTTTCCCTCCTGCCGGCGGTTCACCATCATTTGGTCGGAATTGAAGTTCGACAAGACATTGCGAGGCTCTGAGAGGGGATGACGGCCGTCGGGAGGTGCAGCAGGGTTCCTGAAGAGTTACTCCGGCCGGTGAGCAAGCCGTTTTTCGCCAGCAGCGAGGCGGCGTCGACGGCGTCCGGCGAGGGGCTTCCGGCGACCGTACAGGTGGCAAACCGCGCCGTGTAACAGTGTGCGCGCAGCTCCCTAAGTGGTTTGCCGTGTGGAGGTGACGGAGATGGCCGTTGTCGCCGTGACGAAGTCCAGCGGAGCTGCCGGCGCGCGGCGTGCCCGAAGCGTCATCGGCCAGGTGGGCGACGCTGGCTGGGGAAGAAGGCAGCGCGCGCTCGTGCGGGAGGGGTCAGGCCAAACAGGAAAATTTCCATCCGGCCCCTCCGAGACTCGAGAAATTAGAAGAACGGACAGGAAGTTCTATCCAGGGAGAAGTGTGACAAGGGATGTCGAATTAGAGTCACTAAAACTAGAAAAACTCGGGAGGAAAAAAAAACAAATAACAGCGAGGAAGAAGAACCAGCACTTGTCAAACTTCGAGTTTTAGAATTTTTTTCGAATTTTCCATGTTGCTGAACAAGCTTCTGTTTCAGTGAATTTTGAAATTGCACAACTCGGAGGCAAAGATTTTCAAGAATTTTTGCATTGGGGCTGAATTTTGAAAAAGGCGAAATTTGGAGGGTACGACAGAAAAATCGGCGCAAAAACGGGCCAACAGGGGCATTAAATGCGCCGGTTCGGGCGCGGATTATGAAACTTGTGTTTTCGCACCAACCATGCCCAATCCACTCCATTACACCCAAAAACAAAGTTTGGGTATGTATATCATGTTTTGGTCACCTTTCAAAAATCGGTGCGAAAGCGGGCCCCACAGGTGCATTAAATACAACGGTTTGGTGCAGATTATCAAAATTGTGTTTCGGAGCCAAACATGTCCAGTCCCCTCCATTACACTCAAAATGAAGTTTGGGTATGATATCATGTTTTGGTCACCTCTAGAAATCGGCGCGAAAACGGGCCCCACACGTGCATTAAATGCATTTGGTTCGGCGCCGGTTATGAAACTTGTGTTTTCGCACCCAACATGTGCAATCCATTCTGTTACATCCAAAAACCAAGTTTGAGTATGCATATCATGTTCCTGTCACCTTCAAAAATCGACGCGAAAACAGGCCCCATAGGTTCATTAAATGCACCAATTCAGGCGCCGATTATGAAACTTGTGTTTTCGCGCCAACCATGTCCAATCCACTCCGTTACACCCAAAAACCATGTTTTGTTAAATCTTATTTTTCTCACCTTCAAAAATCCACGCGAAAACGGGCCCCACAGGTGAATTAAATACAATGGTTTGGCGCAGATTATGAAACTTGTGTTTTTGCGCCGAACAAGTTCAGTCCACTCCATTACACCCGAATACGAAGTTTGTGTATGTATATCATGTTTTGGTCACCTACAAAAATCGTTGTGAAAATGGGCCCCACAAGTGCATTAAATGCATTTGGTTCGGCGTCGATTATGAAACTTGTGTTTTCGCGCCGAACATGTGCAATCCACTCCTTTACAACTAAAAACCATGTTTGGGTATGTATATCACGTTTTGGTCACCTTCAAAAATCAGCGCGAAAACGGGCCCCACAGATGCAATAAATGCATTTGGTTCCGCGTCGATTATGAAACTTGTGTTTTCGAGCTAAACATGTCCAATCCACTCCATTACACAAAAAACCCATGTTTTGGTATGGATATCAAGTTTTGGTCACCATCAAAATCAATGCGAAAACGGGCCGCACAGGGGCATTAAATGCCTCGTTTCGAGCGCCGATTATGAAACTTGTGTCTTCGCGCCTAACATGTCCAATCCACTCTATTACACCTAAAAACCATGTTTGGGTATTGATATCATGTTTTAGTCACCTACAAAAATTGTCGCGAAAACCGGGCCATGCATTAAATGCGCCGGTTCGGGCGCCAATTCCGAAACTCGTGTTTTTGCGGCAGACATGTCCAATCCACTCAATTACACCGAAAAACCATGTTTGCGTATGCATATCATGTTTTTGTCACGTACAAAAATCGGCGAGAAAACAGGCCCCACAGGTGCATTAAATGCATTTGGTTCGACACAGGTTATGAAACTTGTGTTTTCGAGTCAAACATGTCCAGTCCACTCCATTACACCTGAAAACTAAGTTCCAGCATGTAAATCATGTTTTGATCACCTACAAAAATCGTCGCGAAAACGGGCCCCACATATGCATTAAATGCATTTGGTTCGGCGCCGATTATGAAAGTTGTGTTTTCGCGCCACACATGTCCAATCCACTCCATTACACCCAGAAACCAGGTTTTGGTATGGATATCGTGTTTTGGTCACCATCAAAATCGGCACGAAAACGGGCTACACTGGTCCATTAAATGCCCTCTTTAGAGCGTCGATTATAAAACTTGTGTTTTCTCGCCAAACATGTCCAATCCTCCTAGAAACCAAGTTTTGGTATGGATATCAAGTTTTGGTCACCATCAAAATCGATGTGAAAACAGGCCACACCGAGGCATTAAATGTACCGGTTCGGCGCCGATTATAAAACTTGTGTCTTCGTGCCCAACATGTCCAATCCACTCCATTTCACCCAAAAACCAAGTTGGAGTATGTATATCATTTTTCGATCACCTTCATACATCGACGCGAAAACAGGCGCTCAAGTTCGTTAAATAAACCAGTTCGGGTGTCGATTATGAAACTTGTGTTTTCACGCCAAACAAGTCCAATCCACTCTATTACACCCAAAAACCATGTTTGGGTATGCATACCATGTTTTGGTCACCTACAAAAATCGTTGCGAAAACCGGCCCAATGCATTAAATGCGCCGGTTCGGGCGCCGATTACGAAACTTGTGTTTTCGCGCAAAACATGTCCAATCCACTCAATTATACCCAAAAACCAAGTTTGGGTATGTATATCATGTTTTGGTCACCTGCAAAGATCGGCGCGAAAACGGGCCCCACAGGTGTATTAAATGCAACGGTTCGGTGCAGATTATGAAACTTATGTTTTTGCGCCCAACATGTCCAATCCACTCTATTACACCCAAAAACCAAGTTTTGGTATGTAGATCAAGTTTTGGTCACCATCAAAATCGATGCGAAAATTGGCCACACAGGGGCATTAAATGCACAGGTTCGGTGCCGATTATGAAACTTGTGTCTTCGTGCCAAACATGTTCAATCCACTCCATTCCACCCAAAAACCAAGTTTGAGTATGTATATCATGTTTTGGTCACCTTCAGAAATCGCCGCGAAAAGAGGCCCCACAGGTTCGTTAAAATGCACCGGTTCGGGTGCCGATTATGAAACATGTGTTTTCGTGCCAAACAAGTCCAATCCACTAGATTGCACACAAAAACCATGTTTGGGTATGTATATCATGTTTTGGTCACCTTTAAAAATCGGCGCGAAAACGGAACCCACAGGTGCATTAATTGCAACGGTTCGGCATAGATTATGAAACTTGTGTTTTTGCACCAAACATGTCCAGTCCACTCCATTACACCCGAAAACCAAGTTTGGGTATGACATCATGATTTGGTCACCTTCAAAAATCGGCGCGAAAACGGGTCCCACAGGTGCCTTAAATGCATTTGGTTCGGCGCTAGTTATGAAACATGTGTTTTCGCGCCCAACATGTGCATTCCACTCCATTACATCCAAAAATCAAATTTGGGTATGTATATCATATTTTATTCCCTTTCAAAAAGCGGCGAAAAACGGACCCACAGGTGCATTAAATGCGCCGGTTCGGGCGCGGATTGTGAAACTTGGTCTTCGCACCCAACATATCCAATCCACTCCATTACACCCGGAAACCAGGTTTGGGTATGTATATCACGTTTTGGTCACCTTCAAAAATCGGCACGAAAACGGGCTCCAGAGGTGCGTTAAATGCATTTGGTTCGGCGCCGGTTATGAAACTTGTGTTTTCGCGCCAAACATGTGCTTTCCACTCCATTGCACTAAAAAACCAAGTTTGGGTCTGTATATTATGTTTTGGTCACCTTAAAAAATCGGCGCGAAAACGGGTGCACGGGTGCATTAAATGCATCAGTTCGCGAGCTGATTTTGAAACTTATGTTTTCACACCAACCATGTCCAATCCACTCAATTACACTCAAAAACCATTTTTGGGTTGTATATCATGTTTTTGTCACCATAAAAAATCGGCGCAAAAACATGCCCCACAGGTGCATTAAATGCCCCGTTTCGTGCGTTATTTATGAAACTTGTATTTTAGGGCCAAACATGTCCAATCCACTCTATTACACCCAAAAACAAAGTTTGAGTCTGTATATCATGTTCCGGTCACCATAAAAAATCAGCGCGAAAATTGGTCCCACAAGTTCATTAAATGCACCAGTTCGGGTGCCGATTACGAAACATGTGTTTTCGCGCCGAACCAGTCCAATCCGCTCTATTACACACAAAAACCACGCATGGGTATGCCTATCATGTTTTCGTCACCTACAAAAATCGTCACGAAAACGAGCGCACAAGTGCATTAAATGCGTCGGTTATGAAACGCTTGGGTGTCAATTATGAAACCTGTGTTTTCGCGCCCAACATGTGCAATCCACTCCATTACACCTAAAAACCATGTTTGGGTATGTATATCACGTTTTGGTCACCTTCAAAAATCGAAGCGAAAACGGGCCCCACAGATGCATTAAATGCATTTGGTTCAGCGCCGATTATGAAACTTGTGTTTTCACGCCAAATATGTCCAATCCACTCCATTCCACCAAAAGCCAAGTTTTGGTCACCAACAAAATCGGCACAAAAAAGGGCCACACAGGTGCAGTAAATGCTCCGTTTCGAGCGACGATTATGAAACTTGTGTTTTCGCGCCAAACATGTACAATCCACAGCATTACACCCAAAAATGAAGTTTGGGTATGATATCATGTTTTGGTCACCTTAAAAAACCGATGCAAAAACCGGCCCCACAGGTGCATTAAATGCACCGGTTTGGGTGCTGATTATGAAACTTCTGTTTTCACGCCAAACAAGTCCAATCCACCCGATTACACCCAAAAACCATATTTGCATATGCACATCATGTTTTGGTCACCTAAAAAATCATCGCGAAAACGGGCTAACTGGTGCATTAAATGCGCCGGTTCGAGCGCTGATTATGAAACTTCTGTTTTCACGCCAACGATGTTCAATCCACTCTATTACACCCAAAAACCAAGTTTGGGTATGTATATCATGTTTTGGTCATCATCAAAAATCGGCGCGAAAACGGGCCCCACAGGTGCATTAAATGCCTCGTTTCGTGCGCCGATTATGAAAATTTTGTTTTCACGCCAAACATGTGCAATCCACACAATTAAACCCAAAAATCAAGTTTGGGTATGTATATCAGGTTTTGGTCACCTACAAAAATCGTCGTGAAAACCAAAACACAAGGGCATTAAATGCGCCGGTTCGGGCGTCGATTATGAAACTTGTGTTTTCGCGCCAACCACGTCCTATCCACTCCATCACTCCCAAAAACTATGTTTGGGTAAGTATGTCATGTTTTGGCCACGTACAAAAATTGTCGCGAAAACGGGCCTCACAGTGCATTAAATGCCTCGTTTCGAGCGCCAATTAAAAAAATTATGTTTTCGCGCCAAATATGTGCAATCCACTCCATTACACCTAAAAACCATGTTTGGGTATGTATATCGCGTTTTGGTCACCTTCAAAAAACAGCGCACAAACAGGCCCCACAGATGAAATGCATTTGGTTCGGTACCTATTATTAAATTTGTGTTTTCGTGCCGAACAGCTCCAATCCACTCCATCACACCCAAAAACTATGTTTGGGTATGTATGTCATGTTTTGGCCAGGTACAAAAATTGTCGCGAAAACGGGCCTCACAGGTGCATTAAATGCATTTGGTTCGGCGCCCATTATGAAACTTGTGTTTTCGCGCCAAACATGTCCACTCCACTCCATTACACCCGAAAGCCAAGTTTGGACAACATCAAAATCAACGCGAAAACGGGCCACACAGGTGCATTAAATGCACCGGTTGGACGCCGATTATGAAACTATTGTTTTTGTAGTAAACATGTCCAATCCACTCCATTACACCCGACAACGAAGTTTGGGTATGTATATCATGTTTTGGTCACCAAAAAAATCGACGCGAAAACGAGCCCCGTAGGTGCATTAAACGCATTTGTTTCGGCGCCGATTATGAAACTTGTGTTTTCGCGTCAAACATGTGCAATCCACTCCATTACACCTGAAAACCATGTTTGAGTCGTATATCATGTTTCGATCACCATCAAAAATCGTCGCGAAAACAGGCCCCACAGGTGCATTAAATGCACCGGTTCGGGCACCGATTACGAAACTTGTATTTTTGCGCCAGCCATGTCCAATCCACTCCATTACACCCAAAAACCAAGTTTGGGTATGTATATCATGTTTTGGTCACCTTCAAAAATCGGCACGAAAACAGGCCCCACTGAGGCATTAAATACATCGGTTCGAGCGCGGATTATGAAACTTGTGTTTTCACACCAACCATGTCTAATCTACTCCATTACACCAAAAAACCAAGTTTTGGTACATCATGTTTTCGTCACCTTCAAAAATCGGCGCGAAAACGGGTCCCACGGTTGCATTAAATGCACCGGTTCGGGTGCGGATTACGAAACTTGAATTTTCGAGGTAAACATGTCCAATCCACTCCATTACACCTAAAAACCTAGTTTGAGTATGTATATGAAGTTTCTGTCAGCATCAAAATCGGTGCGGAAACGAGCCACAGAGGTGCATTAAATGCCTCGTTTCGTGCGTCGATTATGAAATTTTATTTTTCGCGCCCAACATGTCCAATCCTTTCCATTACACCAAAAAACCAAGTTTTGGTATGTATATCAAGTTTCGCTCACCATCAAAATCCGTGCGAAAACGGGCCACACAGATGGATTAAATGCATTTGGTTTGGCGCCTATTATGAAATTTTTGTTTTCGTGCCAAACAGGTCCAATCCACTCCATCACACCCAAAAACTAAGTTTGGGTATGTATGTCATCTTTTGGCCACCTACAAAAATTGTCGCGAAAATGGGCCTCACAGGTGCATTAAATGCTTCGTTTCGAGCGCCAATTATGAAAATTATGTTTTCGCGCCAAATATGTGCAATCCACTGCATTACACCTAAAAACCATGTTTGGGTATGTATATCGCGTTTTGGTCACCTTCAAAAAACGGCGCAAAAACAGGCCCCACAGATGGATTAAATGCATTTGGTTCGGCGCCTATTATGAAATTTGTATTTTCGCGCCAACCATGTCTAATCCACTCCATTACACCCAAAAACTAAGTTTGAGTATGTCATGTTTTGGCCACGTACAAAAATTGTCCCGAAAACGGGTCTCACAGGTGCATTAAATGCATTTGGTTCGGCCCCCGTTATGAAACTTGTGTTTTCACGCCAAACATGTCCACTCCACTCCATTACACCCGAAAACCATGTTTTGGACAACATCAAAATCGACGCGAAAACGGGCCTCAAAGGTGCATTAAATGCATTTGGTTCGGCGCCGATTATGAAACTATTGTTTTTGCAGTAAACATGTCCAATCCACTCCATTACACCCGACAACGAAGTTTGGGTATGTATATCAAGTTTTGGTCACCCTAAAAAATCTACGCGACAACGAGCCCCACAGGTGCATTAAACGCATTTGTTTCGGCGCCGATTATGAAACTTGTGTTTTCGCGTCAAACATGTGCAATCCACTCCATTACATGTGAAAACCATGTTTGAGTCGTATATCATGTTTCGATCACCATCAAAAATCGTCGCGAAAACAGGCCCCACAGGTGCATTAAATGCATCGGTTCGGGCACCGATTACGAAACTTGTATTTTTGCGCCAACCATGTCCAATCCACTCCATTACACCCAAAAACCAAGTTTGGGTATGTATATCATGTTTTGGTCACCTTCAAAAATCGGCGCGAAAACTGGCCCCACTGGGGCATTAAATACATCGGTTCGAGCGCAGACTATGAAACTTGTGTTTTCACGCCAACCATGTCCAATCTATTCCATTACACCAAAAAACCAAGTTTTGGTACATCATGTTTTCGTCACCTTCAAAAATCGGCGCGAAAACGGGTCCCACAGGTGCATTAAATGCACCAGTTCGGGTGCGGATTACGAAACTTGAATTTTTACGGTAAACTTGTCCAATCCACTCCATTACACCTAAAAACCTAGTTTGAGTACGTATATCAAGTTTCTGTCAGCATCAAAATCGGTGCGAAAACGGGCCACAGAGGTGCATTAAATGCCCCGTTTCGTGCGTCGATTATGAAATTTGTGTTTTCGCGTCCAACATGTCCAATCCTTTCCATTACACCAAAAAACCAAGTTTTGGTATGTATATCAAGTTTCGGTCACCATCAAAATCCGTGCGAAAACGGGCCACACAGATGGATTAAATGCATTTGGGTCGGCGCCTATTATGCAATTTGTGTTTTCGAGCCAAACAGGTACAATCCACTCCATCACACCCAAAAACTAAGTTTTTGTAGGTATGTCATGTTTTGGCCACGTACAAAAATTGTCGCGAAAACGGGCCTCACAGGTGCATTAAATGCCTCGTTTCGAGCGCCAATTATGAAAATTATGTTTTCGCGCCAAATATTATGCAATCCACTCCATTACACCTAAAAACCATGCTTGGGTATGTATATCGCGTTTTGGTCACCTTCAAAAATCGGCGCGAAAACGGGTCCTAGAGGTGCATTAAATGCACCGGTTCGGGTGCGGATTACGAAACTTGAATTTTCGTGGTAAACATATCCAATCCACTCCATTACACCTAAAAACCTAGTTTGAGTATGTATATCAAATTTCTGTTAGCATCAAAATCGGTGCGAAAACGGGCCACACAGGTGCATTAAATGCCCCGTTTCGTGCGTCGATTATGAAACTTGTATTTTTGTGCCAACCATGTCCAATCCACTCCATTACACCCGAAAACAAAGTTTTGGTATATATGTCATGTTTTGGTCACCCTCAAAATTCGACGCGAAAACAGGCCCCACAGGTGCATTAAATGCGTCGGTTCGGATTTCGATTCTGACACTTGTGTTTGCGTGCCAACCTTGTCCAATCCACTCCATTACACCCGAAAACTATGTTTGGGGTATGTATATCATGTTTTGGTCACCTTTCAAAAATCGACGCTAAAAGGAGCCCCACAGGTGCATTAAATGCATTTGGTTCGACGCCGATTATGAAATTTGTGTTTTCGCGCCCAACATGTCCAATCCTTTCCATTACACTAAAAAACCAAGTTTTGGTATGTATATCAAGTTTCGGTCACCACCAAAATCCGTGCGAAACGGGCCACACAGGTCCATTAAATGCCTCGTTTCGAGCGCCTATTATGAAACTTGTGTTTTCGCGGCAAACATGTCCAATCCACTCAATTGTTTGGGTATGTATATCATGTTTTGGTCATCATAAAAAATCGACGCGAAAACAGGCCCCACAGGTGCATTAAATGCAACGATTTAGCGTAGATTATGAAACTTGTGTTTTTGCGCCAAACATGTCCAGTCCACTCCACTCCATTGAAGACTAATTTGGGTATGCATATCATCCTTTGGTCACCTACAAAAATTGTCGCGAAAACAGACCACACAGGGGCATTAAATGCATTTTGTTCGGCGCCGACTATGAAACTTGTGTTTTCACGCCAAACATGTCCAATCTACTCCATTACACTCAAAAACCATGTTTTGGTATGTATATCAAGTTTTGGTCAGCATCAAAATTGTGGCGAAAACGGGCCCCACAGGTGCATTAAATGCATTTGGTTCGACGCCGATTATGAAACTTGTGTTTTCGCGCCAAACATGTCCAATCCACTCCATTACACCCGGAAACTAAGTTTGGTATGTATATCAAGTTTTGGTCAGCACCAAAATCTGTGACAAAACAGGCCACACTGGTGCATTAAATGCACTGGTTCGGTGCCGATTATGAAACTTGTGTCTTCACGCCGAACAAGTCCAATCCACTATGTTACACCCGAAAATCATGTTTCATATCATGTTTCGGTCGCCTTCAGAAATTGTTGCGAAAACAGGCCCCACAGGTTCGTAAAATGCACCGGTTCGGGTGCCGGTTATGAAACTTGTGTTTTCACGCCAAAAAAGTCAAATCCACTCTATTACACCCAAAAACCATGTTTGGGTTTGCATATCATGTTTTGGTCACCTACAAAAATCATCGCGAAAACGGGCCCACCGGGGCATTAAATGCGCCGGTTCGGGTGCTGATCATGAAACTTGTATTTTCGCGCCAACCATATCCAATCCACTCCATTACTCCCAAAAACTAAGTTTGGGTATGTATATCATGTTTTGGTCACCATCAAAATCGGCGCGAAAACGGGCCGCACAGGTGCATTAAATGCCCCGTTTCGAGTGCCGATTATGAAATTGTGGTTTCGTGCCAAACATGTCCAATCCACTTCATTACACGCAAAAAATAAGTTTTGATATGTATGGCAAATTTTGGTCACCAACAAAATCGGCTCGAAAACGGGCCCCACAGGTGCATTAAATGCACCGGTTCGGTGTCGATTATGAAACTTGTGTCATCGCGCCGAACAAGTCCAATCCACCCTGTTACACCCAAAAATCAAGTTTGAGTATGTATATCATGTTTTGGTCACCTCTAGAAATCGTTGTGAAAACAAGCGCCAAAGATTCGTAAAATGCACCAGTTCGGGTGTCGATTATGAAACTTGTGTTTTCGCGCCAAACATGTCCAATCACTCCCTTACACCCAAAAACCAAGTTAGGGTATGTATATCATGTTTTTGTCACCTTTAAAAATCCGCGTGAAAACGGGTCTCACAGGTGCATTAAATACGTCTGTTCGGGCGCCAATCATTAAAGTTGAGTTTTCGCGACAAGCATGTCCAGGCCACTTCATTACACCCAAAAACCAAGTATGGGTATGTACGTCATGTTTTGGTCAACTTTAAAAATCGGCGAGAAAACGGGCCCCAAAGGTGCATTAAAAGTTACCGTTTTGAGCGTCGATTATGAAACTTTTGTTTTCGCGCCAAACATCTCCAATCCACTTCATTACACCCAAAAACTAAGTTTGGTATGTATATCTTGTTTTTGTCACCATAAAAAATAGGCGCGAAAACAGGCCCCACAGGTGCATTAAATGCACTGGTTTGGTGCTGATTATGAAACTTATGTTTACCCGCCAAACTTGTCCAATCCACTCCATTGAACCCAAAAATCTAGTTTGGAAATGTATATCATGTTTTGGTCACCTGAAAAAATCGACGCGAAAACGGGCCCAACAGGTGCATTAAATGCTCTTGTTCTGGAGCCGATTGCGAAACTTATGTTTTCACCCCAAAAATGTCCAATCCACTATATTAAACCGATAACCTAGTTTGGAAATGTATATCATGTTTTGGTCACCTTCAAAAATCAGCGCGAAAACGGGCCCCACAGCTGCATTAAATGCGCCGGTTCGGACGCTGATTATGAAACATGTTGTCGCGCCCACCATGTCCAATCCACTCCATTACACCCAAATACCAAGTTTGGGTATTTATATCACATTTTGGTCACCTTAAAATATTCGCACGAAAACGATCCCCACAGGTGCATTAACTGCACCGGTTCGGGTGCCGATTTCAAAACATGTGTTTTCGCGCCAAAATGTCCAATCCAGTTCATTACAACCAAAAGCCAAGTTTGGGTATGTACATCATGTTTTGGTCACATTCAAAAATCGGCGCGAAAACAGGCCCCACAGGTGCAATAAATGCATCGGTTCGGTGCGGATTATGAAATTTGTGTTTTGGCATGTCCAATCCACTCCATTACACCCAAAAACAAAGTTTGGATACGTATATCATGTTTTGGTCACCTTCAAAATCAGCGCAAAAACGTGCCCCACAAGTGCATTAAATGCACCGGTTCGAATGCCGATTATGAAACTTGTGTTGTCGCGCCAAACATATCCAATCCACTCGAGCACACCCAAAAACTAAGTTTTGGTATGTATCTCATGTTTTGGTCACCATCAAAATCTGCGCAAATACACACATGTGCATTAAATGCATCGGTTTGGCGTCGATTATGAAACTTGTGTCCTCGCGCCAAACATGTCCAATCCACTCCATTACATCAAAAAATCATGTTTGGGTATGTATATCATGTTTTAGTCACCTTAAAAAATCAGCGTGAAAACGGGCCCCACAGGTGCAATAAATGCGTCGGTTCGGGTGCCGATTATAAAAATTGTGTTTTCATGCCAACCATGTCCTATCCACTCTATTACACCCAAAAACCAAGTTTGGGTATTTGTATCATGTTTTGGTCACCTTCAAAAATCGACGCAAAAAAGAGCCCCAAAAGTGCATTAAATGCCCCGGTTTGGGTGCTGATTCTAAAACTTGTGTTTTTGGCCAAACAGTCCAACCCAATCCATTACAACCAAAAATCAAGTTTGGTTATGTATATCATGTTTTGGTCACCTTCAAAAATCGGTGCGAAAATAAGCACCACAGGAGCATTAAATGCGTGGTTCGGGCGCCGATTATTAAACTTGTGTTTTCGCACCAACTATGTTCAATCGACTCTATTACACCCAAAAATCAAGTTTGGGTATGTATATCATGTCTTGGTCAGCTTCAAAAATCGGAGCAAAAACGGGCCCCAGAGCTGCATTAAATGTACCGTTTTGAGCGTCGATTATAAAACTTTTGTTTTTGTGCCAAACATGCCCAATCCACTTTGTTACACCCAAAACCCAAGTTTGGTATGCATATCATGTTTTTGTCACCAAAAAAATCGGCGCGAAAACAGGCCCACTGGCGCTTTAAATGCACTGGTTCAACGTCGATTATGAAACTTGTGTTTTGTCGCCGAACATGTCCAATCCACTCCATTAAACCAAAACCAAGTTTCGGTATGTATTATTGTTTTGGCCACCTTCAAAAATCGGCGCAAAAACGGGCTCGACAGGTGCATTAAATGCTCCTGTGCGGGTGCCGATTGCGAAGGTTGTGTTTTCGTGCCTAACATGTCCAATCCACTCTATTACACCCAAAAACTAAGTTTGGGTATGTATGTCATGTTTTGGTCACCTTCAAAAATCGGCGCGAAAAGAGGCCCCGCAAGTGCATTAAATGTGTCAGTTCAGATGCTGATTATGAAACGTGTTTTCCCACCAATCATGTCCAATCCACTCCAGTACACCCAAAAACTAAGTTTGGTTATGTATATCATGTTTTGGTCACCTTCAAAAATCAGCGCGAAAACGAGCCCCACAGGCGCATTAAATGCATCGGTTCGGTGTAGATTGTGAAAATTGTATTTTTCACCAAACATGTCCAATCCACTCTATTGCACCCAAAAACTAAGTTTGGGTAGTTATATCATGTTTTGGTCACCTTCAGAAATCGACGCGAAAATGGGCCCCACAGATGCATTAAATGCAATTGGTTCGGCGTCGATTATGAAATTTGTGTTTTCACGCCAAACATGTCCAATCCACTCCATTACACCCAAAAGCCAAGTTTGGGTATGTTTATTAGGTTTTGGTCATCTTCAAAAATCAGCGTGAAAATAGGCCCCACAGGTGCATTAAATGCACTGTTTTGAAGCCGATTATGAAACTTGTGTTTTCACGCCTAACATGTACAATCCACTCCATTACACCCAAAAACCATGTTTGGGTATGTATATCATGGTTTGGTCACCTTCGAAAATCGGGGAAAAAACAGGCACCACAGGTTCATTAAATGCCTCGGTTCGGGCGCCGAATAAAATACTTGTGTTTTCCCGCCAACAATGTCCAATCCACTCCATTACACCCAAAAACTAAGTTTAAGTATGTATATCATGTTTTGGTCACCTTCAAAAATCAGCGCGAAAAGAGGCCCCACAGATGAATTAAATGCGTCGGATCGGGCACCAATTATTAAACTTGTGTTTTCGCGCCAACTATGTCCAATCGACTCTGTTACACCCAAAAACCAGCTTTGGGTATGTATATCATGTTTTGGTCACCATAAAAAATTGGCGCGAAAACGAGTCCTAAAGGTGCAATAAATGAACTGTTTGGAGCGCCGATTATGAAACTTCTGTTTTCACGCCGAATATGTCCAATCCACTCTATTACACCCAAAAACCAAGTTTGGGTATGTATATCATGTTTTGGTGACCTTCAAAAATCGGTGCGAAAACGGGTCTCACAGGTACATTAAATGCGTCGGTTTGGGCACCGATTGTTAAACTTGAGTTTTCGCGCCAACCATGTCCAATCCACTCTATTATACTCAAAAACCAAGTTTGGGAATGTATGTCATGTTTTGGTCACCTTAAAAAATTGGCGCGAAAACAGGCCCCAGAGGTGCTTGCACCGTTTTGAGCATCGATTATGAAACTTTTGTTTTTAGAACAAACATCTCCAATCCACTCCGTTACATACAAAAACCAAGTTTGGGTATGTATATTATGTTTTTGTCGCCATAAAAAATCAGCGCAAAAATTGGCCAGACAGGTGCATTAAATGCACTGGTTTGGCGCCAATTATGAAACTACTGTTTTCCCACCAAACAATGGGTATGTATATCTTGTCTTAGTCACCTTCAAATATCGGCGCGAAATTCGGCCCCACAGGTTCATTAAATGCACCGGTTCGGGTGCGGATTATGAAACTTGTGTTTTCACGTCAAACATGTCCAATCACTCCATTACACCCAAAAATCAAGTTATGGTTTGTATATCATGTTTTCGTCACCTTAAAAAATCGGCGCAAAAACGGGCCCCATAGGGGTATTAAATGCGCCGGTTCGGGCGCCGGTTATGAAACATGTGTTCTCGTGCAAACCATGCCCAATCCACTCCATTACACCAAAAAACCAAGTTTGGGTATGTATATCAGGATTTGGTCACTTTCAAAAATGGGCACGAAAACGGGCCCCAATGGCGCATTAGGCTCAGGTGCCGATTGCGAAACTTGTGCTTTCGCGCCAAAATGTCCAATCCACTCCATTACACCCAAAAACCAAGTTTGGGTATGTATATCATGTATTGGTCATCTTCAAAAATCGGTGCAAAAACGAGCCACACACGTGCATTAAATGCACCGGTTCGAATGCCGATTATGAAACTTCTGTTTTCACGCCAAACATTTCCAATCCCGTCCATTACACCCAAAATTCAAGTTTGGGTATGTACATCATGTTTTAGTCACCTTCAAAAATCTTCGCGATAATAGGTCCCACAAGTGCATTCAATGCGTCGGTTCAGGCGCCGATTATTAAACTTGAGTTTTCGCACGAACCACGTCCAATCCACTCTATTACACCCAAAAGACAACTTTGGGTATGTATGTCATGTTTTGGTCACCTTAAAAATTGGCGCGAAAACGAGCCCCAGAGGTGCAATAAATGCACCGTTTTGAGCACCGATTGTGAAACTTTTGCTTTCATGCCAAACATGTCCCATCCACTCTATTACACCCAAAAACTATGTCTGGTTATGTATATCATATTTTATCACCATAGAAAATCGGCGCGCAAACGGGCTCGACAGGTGCATTAAATGCACTGGTTCAGCGCCGATTATAAAACTTGTGTCTTCCCACCAAACAACCCAAAAACCAAGTTTGGATATATATCTTGTTTTGATCACCTTCAAAAATCGGCG
Source organism: Zoysia japonica (assembly GCA_001602275.1). Lineage (NCBI taxonomy): Eukaryota > Viridiplantae > Streptophyta > Magnoliopsida > Poales > Poaceae > Zoysia > Zoysia japonica. The sequence continues at coordinate 2,130,581 of BCLF01000048.1, read as the reverse complement.
CGAAAACGGGCTCGGCAGGTGCATTAAATGCTCCTGTGTGGGTGCCGATTGCGAAACTTGTGTTTTCATGCCTAACATATCCAATCCACTCCATTACACCCCAAAACCAAGTTTGGCTATGTATATCATGTTTTGGTCACCTTCAAAAACCGGCTCGAAAAGAGGCCCCACAGGTGCATTAAATGCGTCAATTCGGATGCTGATTATGAAACGTGTTTTCGTGCCAACCATGTCCAATCCACTCTATTACACCCAAAAACTAAGTTTGGGTCGTTTTGGTCACCTTCAAAAATCGGCGCAAAGACGGGCCCCACAGGTGCATTAATTGCACTGGTTCGGGTGCCGATTGCAAAACATGTGTTTTCGCGCCAAAATGTCCAATCCACTCCATTACACCCAAAAATCAAGTTTGGGTATGTATATCATGTTTTGGTCACCTTCAAAAATCGGCGCGAAAACGGGTCCCATAGGCGCATTAAATGCATCAGTTTGGTGTAGATTACGAAACTTGTGTTCTTGCACCAAACATGTCCAATCCACTCCATTACACCCAAAAAGTAAGTTTGCGTATGTATATCATGTTTTGGACACCTTCAAAAATCGACGCGAAAAAAAGGAGTCACAGAAAAAGAAAGTCAAAGAATCGAAAAAAGAGAGAAGTGCTGAGACTTTTAGTTGCTGTTGTCCTGAACGTTTTATATCATTTGTGTGACCACCTTTGTGTCTAGGCTTGCATCTCTAGCAGGATTTAACCTAGGACCAGCACTGTACCGTTGTTGAACACTTACTCAACTTTGCATTTGTTGATTTGATTATGCTAATCCTTGCTACAATGTGTAACTATCCTAGCTCCACAGATTTCTATAGCAAACAGAGTTTGTGTCTCTGGCAATCGCTCTACCAATCTTAGTTTTTGGGTGGCATTGTTGGTAGCAAATCACCCCTGCTAGTTTGGTAAGAACTTGGTTGAGCAGACTTGAGAGAAACCGAGGTGGGCACAACCTAGCTCGTTGTCAATTTGGTTTGTTGTTTGCTAACCATGACAGGCACAATAAAGAAACAGGGAGCTGTGGTTTACACCCCCAGCAAGATGTGTAGATGCTTCAACAAGAGGTAAACGATGATAATTTATAAGTCATCAGTTCGTCAATACCTTCTTTTGCTGGAAAATTTGATCATCATGCATACATCGATTGGGAACTAAATGTAAATAAAGAATTTGATGCACATGACTTGTCTGAAGAAGAAAAGATTTACGTTGCCTCAAGTGTTTTGACTGAAAGTGCTTTGCTTGAATGAAAATATATTTGTAGGCACAATAAAGTTCCAGAATCTTGGAAAGACTTCAAATGTCATTTTAGAGATGTTTTTATTCCTGCATTTTATGCTGATTATTTGCTTGCCAAATTAGACAACTTGAAGCAGGATATAAAGAATACTTTCATGACTTAAAGGTTTGTGTCATCTTTGGTGGCTTAGATGAATTTCGAGAAGATACAATCAGTAGGTTTATGAATGGTCTCAATTCTGAAATCCAAATTTTGCTCATCTCTAAAACTTACTACTCAATCTCGCACCTACATTTGCTTGTTTGTATAGCGGAAAATAAACTTTTATCATCTAAAGATACAATCATGAACAATCACCATCACAAAATTGTGAAATGTATTGCGGATGTGTCTTTGTCACAAGAGAAATTTGATAAAGAAGAGTTGTGTGATACTTTATCTATTACTAATACAGCACAACTAGATTGAGAGCACTCTTTTGTTTTTTGTCATATGCCTAACATCGTGCGGGAGAGTGAGAATAAGGCTGAAGACGATGTTGTGCTAGTTATTGAAATAATAGATAATGATGCTTGTGTGGCGCATACTATATTCAAGGAGAGTGAGAAAAACAAAACACACTGTGAGTCCCTCACCTCATCTCGATCCTCTCCTGCTGCTTGTTCTAAACCGCAATTGCCTAATGTTCATACTAGTGTTCGGCAATGCTTAGTTGAGCCTCACATGACTTATGCTTTGTTTCGTATTGCACATTTGTCCTCTGATTGTATCAAGTTGTGTGAACAAGTTTCGTTCATCCCAAAAATACAACTAGTGCATGGTGTTCAAAATATTGCAGTTGAGTACACACCTGTTAAGGAAGGCCTTTTCATTGCACTGATATGAACAAGAAAAAGTTTGAGCTCAAATCTTCTTTAACAACTTTAGTTTATATTGAATTTGATGTTCCTTGTAACCTTGGTTATTTGGAGAAGAAATTATTTCAGAATTATAGTTTGTAATGTTTGGGCTACTGTGTTTTTCATGCACTTGGCAAATGTGATGATTTCGAAGATTTCTTAGTGTGTCTTCATATGCTCTAATCTAAAACACAGTTTAAAATGCAAAAACAGGATCAAACAATAGCATGCACTAACACTAACAATGCCTCGCAAAGTTTCTCTCTTTTTGTGATCTGTCAACAGGAGCTGCTCATGAAGCTGGAGAAGTTGTTGCTGTGGCCTAGCTACGTGCTCATCACTTGTCTCAATATGACAACAAGAAATTTTGCTGACCACTGGATCAAGCCGAGGACGGCTTGCTATAAAGGAGAGAATAATGAGATCTTATATGTCCATGCTGCACTGCTTGACCGCATTAGAATACCTCTGTGGCCGACACCTTTCATGATTTCTGGAGGGCACGGTGGAGTGGCAGTTCTCCAATCTGACTCCAAATGAAGCGGGGGAGGATGATGAGATCACATACATACCCCCATGGCCTCCACCTTTTAAGATATCTAGAGGGCACAGTGGCATGGCTGGTTTTGAATCTGTGTTTAAGTCAAGGACGACTCCAAATCAAGTGGAGAAGGATAATGAGATCACATACATACCTCCGTGGCCTCCACCTTTCATGATTTCAGGAGGGCATGTTGGAGTGGTGGTTTTTGCAATCTGAACTTGAGTCGAAGACAACTCTAATTCAAGTGAGGGACAATGATGTAGACATCAAACCTTCTGATAAGGACTTCAATGAAAATATTTACACACGGTGGATTTGGACTGCAAAAAAGTATAAACTTGCAATGAAAGCCACAACTTCATATGGAATTCAATTTAGGTGTTTAAGTACATTCTGAAAAGCTCATGAAGTCTACTTTTGAATGGATCTAGCTCCACATTTATACCATATCGAAGTCAGTGCCAATCGTCATTTTTATACAGAAGGTGCTGTGTCACCCCAACTTAGGCCGTTGGCCCGTGTATCAAGTTGAGCCCATTAGGGGCGCGTCCTAGGGTTTGAGAACGACCCCAGTACCTCCTGGTCGTCCTCCACCTTATTTAAAAGTCCTAGCCACCACCAGGAACAGTTGGGTTTTCTTTTGTTATAGTTTAGCTCTTGTGCAAACTTTTTGAACTTAAGTTGTGTCCAACGACCACCTGTTAGACAGCTTTTGAGAACCCCACATTTGAGAGATTTCAAATTGCCACATCTTGTTCTTGCTTGTTCTTCGATTACTTACAGGAATTGATCTTCGTGATCAGGTTGACCTTGCTGTTCCGATGAGGTCAATAACCATTCGAAGTTGGTTCTGGGATTGCTAAGGTGCACACGACCTATTCGTTTTTAGTCGGATCGTGAAGGTCGACTCCACCAAATCGATAGTTATCACCTGACTGAAAGATCGAGCACTCAACCCCTATCACCCTAGGACTCAGCACCACCAATCCTCAAAGCACCAGGCCTCCTGTGTGGAGGAACATCCACATTTGTAGTAGCTAGGGTTCTGTCCCACTCAGGGTCATCTGTCATCTGCTTCTTCTTCTTCTCCGGCTCAACTGCCTTGCCCTTCCCTTTCTCCTAAGAATTCGGTCTCTGACTGCCCATACTGTCAACTGTCTGAAAGATAAACTGCTAGAACAACTGACCAACTGACATAACAAGATAGGATTAAGAGCTTGGCTCTTAACCCGTCCAAGAGAGATATGGACTGCCACAAAAACCTCTGAACTGCCACTGACTCTGTCCTGTCCAGACCCACTGACCAACTGTCACTGCACCACATAGGAATAAATAAGGGTTGTAAGTGTAACACCTTGCGTTTCACAAATTGAAGGAATAAAAATTTACATGAACAATTCAAAAGTTAAATTCAAGTTCGAAAGAGAATCAAGAAAATCCCATAATAATTCAAATTTCGAATTCAAACCTTCCAAAAAGAGAAAGTTCAAAACTTTTAAAAACAAAAGCTATTAATTCAGGGAACCCAATTTGAAATAAAATTTCTCTAAGGTTGTCAAAATTCTTTAATCTAAAGACTCCAATCCAAAACTTTGAATCCTTAACGAGTACCTATCTTCCAAATCCTGTAGCCTCAAATCCAGTTCGAAATTCGACATGATCCTAAAACAAGTTGTTATTCCCAAAATTTTCTGTCTCCTTGCCAAATTTCAAAGATTTTCAGAACTGTGGAGTCAGTTTTTTCAGACCTTTGAAACTGGTAAACTGATCTGCCTTCAGCGGATTTCTAAGTCTGCTTAACAGTTAATTGTTTTCAAAACTCTATAACTCGCAGTATTTTTGGGATGTGCCTTTGCATGTCGGTAGGATGGTAGAAGACCTTTTCAAGAATACCTCCACCAAGTTTTGTTCACATCAGAGCTCGGGAGATATTTCCTTAAGACCCCTTTTTCTAATTTCCGTATCTTTCATCCTACTTGGCAAGAACATGTGCATTTTGGTTAGTTTGTAGACCACATGTTAAAGAAATGTTCTACCAAATTTTGGCCCTTTTCGAGATTTTTTTCTCATCCTTTCTTTGTTCACAAAATGCCTAAGTATTAAGCTTGACATCTGCTTTCAGCAGATTTTTTGAAATTTCATATCTTCTGCATTCCTTTGAAAACCCTGTGCACGTCATTTATGTTCGAGAACATATGCTACAGGTTCATCCTACCTAGTTTCATGTCAATCCGAGTTTATTTGCTCGTTCCTCTTTTGTCCCCAAAATTCCTTAGTATTAAGCTCGGCTGGACTGCTATTGACATACGAGGCCCGCCTGTCAGCCCCTCTCCTTTCCCAGCTTCCTTCCTCTGGAAGCCAGCACTCGTACCCCAGCTCAATAAAACTCCACCAGGAGCAGCACGCCACCCCACAAAGCCTTTCATTTTTTTCCTTCTTCGTCGCTGGGGTGAGCTCCAGGCCAGCCATCTCTTGACCTTCTCCGCGTCGAGTGGCTACGACCGCCCTGCTCAAGCCATCCAGGGCGTCATCCGCGCTCCTCTCGTCGAGCAAGGAGTATTTTGAAGTTTTCCCAAAACTGTTCCCTGTGATGAGGACATCTCTCCTTTAGATACACACAAGTTTCCTTAAATTAGTATTCATAAAACTCACCCAAGACAGTTGAGATTAGATGTGAGTTTATTTCTAAACACATGTCTTCCTCCCTTTGAGAATAGATTACTATCTAATTGGAGAGAGTCAAAAGAAGCATGAAGAAGGACTTGGAGATGCTCAAGATTAGCATCGCACGCTCGACCCCGGAGGAGATGTAAACAACTCAAGTTTGAGTCTGACTCAGACTCCAGGAGCAGCCTGCACTAAAACAGATGCCTCTATCTTATACGAGCTCCTTTTTGAACGTTCTAGATATGTATGGAAAGCTAAGGAGATAAGCTTTTCAACTCATCTAATCCTATGAGAAAATACTTCCTAGTTCTCTGGGAATCGCTGAAACAATATGATGTCAAAAAACTGCCCTGGTGCTGCGACACTATCTTTTGGCTTTGGGCCGTGTATCTTTTCTAGGCCTATTAGTATTAGGGTTTCTCGTAAGGACGTCCCAACCTCTATATAAATAGTAGCCGCCATCATTAGAGAAAGGTTTTTGCTTAGTTTAATTTTTTATGAAACAGTTTTGTCGTTTAACGGTTTGTTGGTTTTTCAACTTCGTGATTTAATTCAGATTTCACAATTGAGTTCATTCTTTCTTATTCTTGCTTGTGTTCTTCGATTCGCAGGCTGGGATTAGCCTTTTTGGTGAGGTCAATCATGTGTGCATGATTGATAACCAGAGGAGACGTGGTACTGCAATTGCAGGATTCGAATCATGTTGATTTGAGGCCGGATCGATTGTGTGTCGCATCTCCACCAAGTTGATAGTTATCAGGACCTGACGAAAGATCGGGAACCACGTACACATTATCCTTGTCGTCGGTGAAATTCGGGAGTTCTACTGCATTACACTTCGATTCCTTTGAGCTGGGCCATCCTAGAGTCGCTGTGCATCTTTCGGGCAACAAATTGATGAGTTTTATGGCCGGTGGTGCAGGGAATCTGAGCTCTAACGCCGCCGTTGTCGAGAAACGTTGAGCTCGCCAGTGCCGACCCCTCTCCGGCCTCCCTGACATAGTTTTCCTCCGTGCCGGTCTTCTCTGCATACTTGTGAAGCTATCGGTGAAAGAACCCCAAGAAAAGGCGTAGCGCAGGCGGCACCATACGCCGCAAAACTTCAGTTCTCCGCCGCCGTTCGTCGTCGGCGTTGTACAGTAAGCTCCAATGGCCAATACCCCCTAATCCACGATCCCCATGTCCATGTCATCACTTTGGTAGTCTTAGCGTGCCGAAAAACTTTGAAATCCAAGATTTTTAGCCATGCCGGCGAGCCTCCGGCAACCCTGGGCGCCATTGCTGCCTCTGAGCTCGATTCGGATCTGCTGTGGCCACGGGGGATCCGATGGGGCATTCTGTGTGGATTCGCCTAATTTCAGCCTTTTCAATCTTAGAAAATCCGTCATAAATTGTAGAAAAATCAGAAAAATACAAATAATATTTCATTGGAATCCTTGTAAAATGATGAACATTTTAGAATCATCAAATGGGCATTTTCTGCATGAGAATTATTTATGTTAATTAAATAATGTGCAATATGCATCAGGGCATATCTCCATTTTCATGCATTGATAAAATACGAAAAATATATAATTACATTCTCCAGATTAATTAGTATTATCCTGGAATTCTTTAGAATTTATAGGCTTGTAGATTAATTTTAAATAATTTATTACTTGTAGATGTCGCCAATAAATTGTAATGTTTGGTGAGAAATTAATTTAGCACTTCTTTGATTCGGTGATCCAATAAGATGTTGAGTTAAGTCTTTAAGAACCATATTAACGAAATTTAGGAATAGTTTCCTCATTTTAATTTATTAAAATCATGTAGTAGTATAAACCATAATTAGCACATTGATAAAATTTGGGTTCATAAACTCATTAGCATACTGACCATGATCATATTTTTGCATGGCATGCCATCGCATGGGCATGCATAGCATGAGTTAATTATAAATGCATGTATTTGCTTATTTGCATATCATCTCATGCATATAGGAAACGACGTTGAAGGGAAGCCAACTAGAGTTGCTGCTAAGGATCTGACTGTTGCTGCTGATCTTTCTCTTGCTTGTGCTAACCTTCAACAAATCCAAGGCAAACCCTGGTGAATTAACCCTATTTTAATTGTTTTACATTTTATCACTATGTATGGTTAATGTACTGTGCATTCGATTTTTAAGAGTTGATTGGAAACCTAGATTGCATATCAGGAATTTTTTCCCTGGGTTAAGTGTTTTTGGTACAGGAAACTCGATGTAGAGCTAGGTTTTGAGTATTATTTAACGGTAGAAGTCGAGTGAATGAGAGACTTCACTCGCGAGCTTTAGGTGGTTACTATGGACATTGGAAGATGGCATAAGAGGATAAGGCTGGTTTAGCTTATCACATAAATGATGAATATGAGACTGGACAGGGAAGTGTAGGTTGGCAACAGGAGAAGAATCTTGTGTGCGGTAGCCTTGTCTGTGTGACCGGTTAAGTGTGGCCTTGTTGAGCAAGTTTGAAAAGTACCTATTATATGTTGGATATATGGAACCTAGTAAACCGATGTAGCTCAATACCGTAGTGGTTGGACATAACCCTACCTCTCTTTTGGCGAGGAGTTGAGAAAGACTTGTGTCCCATGGATGCACCCAGTATGGTGATCGCATGGAGGACCCTGTTCTTGGGAGAGGTGCACGTCAAACCGGCCATATGGCATTGTTGTGAAAGGTTGCCATGTGCGGCTTCCGAGAAGCGCGTATGTGTCGTGTAATTCGGGTTTCTCCTGCAGGACGTAAATCAATTATAATCGCTGCCCCTCACAGTAACGAGTACCGCTTGTCTCACTGAGTTACATCATAGTAAGAATGTGAATGGTAAGGTGAATATGATTTTTTTGAGATATTTTATTATACATTGTTTGGCAATCATGTTTGATATAGTTTATTGTGCACACAAAATTTATATTCTTTTAACTTACCGCTAAAATATGAAAGTAAGGATTCACCATTAATGCTATGTTTTTGGCCAAACAACCCACCTATGAGTCAGCCTCCTCAAGTTTAGGAGTCGGCTATAGTTAGCCATTTTTATGGGTAAGTCTTGCTGAGTAATTAGTACTCAAGGTTTGTTGTTTCCCTCTTTCTGTGTGTAGATTTTTCTGCAGGTTGGTGTGACTGCTGCGACAAGTTGGTGTGGGAAGGTGAACCCCTGTGGACTGGTCTATTGACTGGGTTCCCTCTTCACCTATCTCAGGCCACGAGGATTGAAGCATATCTAGGGCGAGACATGTCTCAAGTTTAGGAAACCATCGAGTGTATCACTGTTGTGTATCGCTTCCGCTCTGTTTTTAAATATCTATCCTAAGACAACTTGAACCATATTGTAATACTTTAAATCGATTTCCTATAATCTATTTTATCACTCGTATTGTACTATTTGGATATTGTTGTTCAGTATCACTCGATATGATCCTGCAGGCGAGCCGCCTATGATTTTTGGGCAGTTATGCCACAGCGTGGTGTCAGAGCTGGATCAGGGTTAGTACAACTGAAAACGAGTTATTTTTGAAAATGACGGTGGGGTACGAGTTAGTAAGCCCACATAAGGACTATATTAATGTAGTAACTGGTGGCAATGCGAGTGTTTGAGAGTTCTCTTTCTAGACAAGTGTGGTCTTTATTTGGTTCGTTGGTGAGGACACTTGAAGTCTAGAAAGAATTCCTTGATTCTGCAATTCCTTGAGGTCACCGGACATTTCGGTGACTATATCTTTGGATCAGTCACTTTGCAGAATTGAACAAACATCAGACATTTCGACGATATCACCGGACATTCTGGTGCCTGGAAGAGGAAACTGGTACCTCTCTGGAATTAGAATTCTCTAGACACCGGACAGTCCGGCACATGGCAGTCATCGGACAATTTTTTTGGACCGGACAGTCTGGTGATCACTTTGGTCGGCGCAATCCCGGCAATCCATTTTGATTTCATTTAATCTCGACATTGATTTGTTTATGACCAATCCGCATGTGTGTCTCCTGTTTTCATTCCAATATTTGTGCGTGCCTTTCTTCGAGTCGTCGACGATCCTCTCCGCCTCCCCGCCGCTTGCCTCCCCACCGCCGTGCTCCTCCAGCCACCGCCTCACTCGCTCTCGTTCTCAATTCGCGCCGCTCTGCCTCGCCGTTACTATACTAATATAGTCCTTATGTGGGCTTACTAACTCGTACCTCACCGTCATTTTTGAAAATAACTTGTTTTCAGTTGTACTAACCCCAATCTAGCTCTGATACCACGCTGTGGCATAACTGCCCCAAAATCAAAGGCGGCTCGTCTGCAGGATCATATCGAGTGATATTGAACAACAATATCCAAATATTACTACACGAGTGATAAAATATATTATAGGAAACCGATTTAAAGTCCTACAATAAGGTTCAAGTTGTCTTAGAATAGACAATTTTAAAACAGAGTTTAAAAAAGAGCTGAAGTGATACACAACGGTTATACACTCGACGGTTTCCTAAACTTGAGACGTGCCTCGCCCTAAGACATGCTTCACTCCTCGCGGCTGAGGTAGGTGAAGAGGGAACCCAGTCAATAGACCCGTCCACAGGGGGTTCACCTTCCCACACCACCTTGCCACCGCAGTCACACCAACCTGCAGAAAAGTCTACACACAAAAAGAGAAAAAATACAAACCGTGAGTACGAATTACTCAGCAAGACTTCCCGTCAAAATGCTAATTACAGCCGACTCCTAAACATGAGAAGCCTGACTCATAGGTGGGTTCTTTTGCCAAAAAAAAATATAGCACTAATAGTGAATCTGTACTTTCAAGTTTTAGCAGTGGGTTAAGTTTAGGGAAATGTAAATTTAATTTGCACTATAAAACTATATTAAACATGGTTGCCAGACAATTTATCATAAATGTATCAAATAGATCAAATTCACTTCATCGTTCAAGTTCTTACTACGATGTAACTCAATGAAACAAGCGGTACTCGTTACTGTAAGGGGTAGCAATTATAATCGATTTACGTCCTGTAGGAGAAACCCGAATTACACAACACGTAAGCACTTATCAAAAGCCGCACGTGTCAACCTTTCACAACAATGCCATAGGGCCGGTCAGACGCACCTCTCCCAAGAACAGGGTCCTCCATGCGATCACATACTAGGTGCATCCATGGTTAGACACAAGTCTTTCTCAACTCTTCGCCAAAAGAGAGGTAGGGTTACGTCCAACCACTACGGTATTGAGCTACGTCGTTTTATTGGGTTCCATATATCCAGCATGTAATCGGTACTATTCAAAAATGCTCAATAGGGCCACACTCGATCGTCCTTAACCAACACAGACGGGGCTACCACCGTGAAGGCTCAGCCTTCCGAAACCATCCTGTGCATCACCCCCGTCCGGTCTCCAATTCATCTCTTCATATGATGAAAGTAAACAAACTTATCATCTCATGTCATCTTTTCGAACATAGGGTAGTAACCTATAGCTCGTGAGTGAAGTTTTCATTCACTCAACTTCTACCGTTAATTAAGACTCATAGCTTAGTTCTATATCGAGTTACTGAACCAATATACTTAACATAGGTAGGATACCTATCATGCAATCTATGGTTTCAATCAACTCCTAAAACCTAGTGCACAGCACATTAACCATACACAGTGATAACATATAAAAAGATTAAAAAAAGTTAAGGCACCAGGGCTTGCCTTCGGTTTGTTGTGAGTTAGCACAAACAAGCGGGAGATTCTCAGCTTTAGACGATTCCCGAGCAACTAGCGCAAGTTGCTGGCCTTCCACGTCGCTTCCTAAATGTATGAAATGATATGCATGCATGATTAGTTATGTACCTAATAAAATTCTAAGGTTTTAACTCATCATCGCATGCGGTGATAAGTTCACATGCGATGACACGCTTGAATGCATATGACAAGGATTTATATGTGAATGGTTCATGCGCAATTGAGTTTATTAAATTAAAGTGCTAACTACATTCATGATAAGGTTGTGATTTTTCCTAAAAGAAACAGTTTTTTATAGTATTCTATTTGGTCATAATAGGGCAATTATTTCTAAATCTTGTTAATATGTTTCTTGAAGGCATAAAATTACAAGTTTAGTTGCTCATAATATTAATAAGGCCATAAAATATTTTTTGAGCAAGTTTTACAATTAATTGCAAAGCTAGGAAATTATAGTGAATAAATTCCTAACTATGGGTAATAAATCATTTATAAATAATCTCCAGGAACCTAATTCTAATTAATTCTAAGATGAAAGAACTCAATCAGCAGAAGCTTAGTATAAAATTTTTACATTTTAATTATGCATGAAAATGATGATATGCACAAATATCTAATGCACGATATTTAAATAACAAAGATAATACAAATGCAGAAAATGCATATTTGATGGTTCTAAAATATTCTACATGATAAGAGGATTTTAGTAATATGTTATTTGAAATTTTTTGAGTTAGTATTCATTTTCTGTTATTTTTTGCAAGATTTAACATATTTCTGCGCAATTTTTAAATGATTTCTGGAGTAATTTTTTTCCCAACCACAGGGGCCACGTGGCAGCTCCGCGTTGAGGCCACACAACGGGCCACAGGAAGTCGCACAGGATCGAGGGCCTGTGGCCACAAGCGATCTTGGCCAGGCCAATCGGTCGGCCATGGCTGGGCACTGCCTGCGCGACGGCGCGCCCACCGGAGCTCGGCTCCTGGCGGCGGGGCTCAAGGGCCTAGCCCTAAATTGATCTGCAATGCGAAAGGAAGAAGGTGGTGGGGTCAACGGTCATGGATCCTCACCGGAATCGGCTGGCAGCGAGGGGCTGCGCGGCCGGACCTTGGGCGGCGACTCGCGGACAGCGTAGTCGACTGGAAGCTGCGCGGATGAACCCTACAGCTTCATGGCGGTGATTAGATGGCCGGCGTGGATGAAGTCAGTGACAAGGGCGGCTGCAGGAGGGTTGGCATTGGCGGGGGAGGTCAGGTCAGGTGGCCGGCGGCGGTAAACCCCAAATTCCTGCGCGAAGAGTCATGAAGTTGGTCGATTTTTCATCCACGGAGCCAAGATAGGTAGTGAAAGACTGGAACCGAAAAGAGATCGAAGAATTTCATCGAAAGAACGCTGGATTTGGCCAGAACTCACAGCGGAGGCCTGTACTCGTGATTTGGGGGAAAATCCCAAATTGGCCCCATCCTTTGAAGAAGAACACGAGCAGGACGCTGGGAGAGCTCGGGCATGCAGCGGCGAACTTGCTCGGCGAGAGGGAGCAGTCAAGAAGGAGAGTGAGGTTGAGAGAGAGAGGAATGGGAGAGAGCAAGAATGGGGTGTGTGCTCCTGGAGGAAGTAATGTATACAGAGGAGCAGGCGTGTGGCTTCTGGAGGAAGTAAGGGAGGCTGATAGGTAGGGTCCACATGGCTGCAATGGTCCAGCTGCTCTTAACATATGTTCTCATGGCAGGAACAGAATGAGCAAATAAACTTGGATTAAATTGAAACTCGGTAGGATGAACGTGTAACATATGTTCTACAACATAAATGACATGCAAGGATTTTTCAAAGGAATGTGGAAAATATGGAATTTAGAAAATTGTTAATTGATAAGGAGACTTGGAAAATTTGCTGAAAATCAGAACATTCTACTTTGTTCTGTGGTATAAAAGAAATATTTCCTGAGCTCTGAACAAATTCAAACTTGGGGTAATAGTTGCTAATCCTATGGTCTCCACTCAAACCAACATGCACAGGCTGATTCAAAAAGAACTGGAAAATAATGAAATTTGAAACTGGTTAACCGATAAAGATACTTGGAAAATCTGCTGAAAGCAGATGTCAAGCTTAATGCTAAGTATTTTCGGCACTGACAATGGAAGAGCAAACAAACTCCAATTGGAATTAAACTAGGCAGAATTGCTCTTCAACATGGGATCTACAATATAAATCGCATGCACATGTTTCCTCAAAGGGAGGTGAAAGATATAGAATTTTGAATATGGTTAACCGTTAAGCAGACTTGACAATCTGCTGAAAAACAGGTCACTTAACCAAATTCGGAGGTCTTCAGGAAATACCTCCCAAACCCCTAACAAATTTGAAACTTGGCAGATAGGTAGATCAGAGATAGCTAAACATCTCTCTTCTTGGAGTTGAATGGAAATTTGAAAAAGATTGAATTCCACGGAACTTTGAAAACAACTAGGTGTTTAGAAATGAAATTTCAGTGCGGTCCTTTTTGAGTTGGATAAAAGTCATTAAACTTTTACCATTCTTCAACCTAACATCAATTTGAATCCACAAATTTTTTTACCATATTTCAAACACTTTTGTTGTTAAAAGTTTGAACGCTCATTTCAATTTCAAATTAAATTCAAATTAGGATTATTACGGGATTTTTTTTTACTCTCTTTCGAACTTGAATTTAACTTTTGAATTGTTCATGTAAATTTTTATTCCTTGACTTTCCGAAATGCAAGGTGTTACATGAACAATTAAGGAAAAACAACTGGATGCAAAAAGATTTCAAAATTTAGCAACTAAAACACAAACTAAGAACACAAATTCAACACTACAAACTTTGAAATAAAATTATGCAAAGGCTAAACACGGCTTAGACAGGGAAACACCTAACAATCTACTATTTTTTGTTGCGGCTTTTATGTGGACTATAGGATGAATTCAAAATTGACATGGATAGATGTGAACCTGACGGCATAATTGAAGCTCTGATTACCACTTGATGTGTAGGTGGTTCTCGATTTTCCGTCAGGTCGTGATAACTCTCGATTTGGTGGAGATGCGACACACAATTGATCCAGCCTCAAATAAATTGTATTCAAACCCCACAATCACAGCACCACTTCTCTGGTTATCAACCGTCCACACATGATTGACCTCGCCAAGAAAGCTAATCCCAGCCTGCGAATCAAAGAACACAAGCAAGAACAAGAAAGAACGCATCTCAATTGTGAAATCTGAATTAAATCATGAAGTTGGAAAACCAACAAACCGTAAAACAGCGAAACTGTTTGATAACCGATGAAAACTAATCAAAACCTATCCCTAATGAAGTGGCTACTATTTATATAGAGGTTAGCACGTCCTTAGGGGGCAAACCCTAATACTAATGGGCCTAAGAAAGATACATGGCACAAGAGCCAAAAGATTGTGTCACAGCACTCTAACAGATTCTGGATGTTATATTGTTTCGACGACTCCTAGAGATCTAGAAAGTATTTTTGCACAGGATTAGATTTGTTTTAAAGCTTATTCCCTTAGCTTTCCATCCATATCTAGAACCTCTAAAATGGAGCTCGTATGCGATCGGGGCATCTGTTTTAGTGCGGTCTGCTCCTGGAGTCTAACTAAGACTTGAACTCAAGTTAGATTGGATCTCCTCCGAGGTTGAACGTGCCTTGCTGATCTTGAGCATCTGCATGTCTTTCTTCATGCTTCCCTAGACCCTCTCCAATATTCTTAATCATGATAAAGTCATTAGATAGCAATCTATTCTCAAAGGAAGAAAGACATGTGTTTAGGAACAAGCTCACCTCTAATCTCAACTATCGTGCATGAGTTTCATCAATACTAATTTGAGGAGTCTTGTATGCATCTAAAGGAGTGATGTCCTCATCATGATCTGAGGTCAGGTTATCACCAACTAAAAATCAGAGAGTCAAATATTCCAAAGACTGCATTCCGGATCAGATATGGATTATATGAGTATATGGTCATCTCTTTTGGATTGACCAACGCCCCTGCTTACTTCATGGATATGATGAATAAGGTGTTTTCGGAGTACTTGGACAAGTCTGTGGTTGTGTTCATTGATGATATTCTAGTATTCTCTAAGACTGAAGTAGAACATGAGCAAGATCTAAAGTTGGTTCTTGAGAAGCTAAGAGAGAACAAGCTGTATGCAATGTTCAGTAAGTGCGTGTTTTGGTTGGATCAAGTCTCTTTCCTTGGGTATATCATATCCGCAAGAGGAGTTGCAGTTGATCCCAAAAAGGTCAAAGAGGTAGTGAATTGGATTCCATCGAAGAATGTGTCAGAGATTTGCATTTCCTTGGATTGGCATGATACTATCGTCGGTTCATAAAGGATTTCTCAAACATAGCCTAACCAATGACACGGTTGCTAGAGAAAGGAAAAGAATTTAAGTGGTCGAATGAGTGCCAGGCTAGTTTTTAGGAGCTTAAGAAGAGATTGACCTTAGCCTAGTGTTGATTCTGCCAGACATTATTAAGTTTGACATCTACTGTGATTCCTCTCGTCAAAGTCTAGGACGTGTATTGATGCAAGAAGGTCAAGTTGTGTGTTATGCTTCACGCCAGTTGAGAAAACATGAGTTGAACTATCCTACTCATAATATGGAGTTAGCAGCAACAGTTCATGCTTTGAAGATATGGCGGCATTAACTCATTGGACATCAATGTGAAATATATACAGATCATAAGAGTCTAAAGTATATATTCACACATACAGATCTGAATATGAGACAAGGACAATGGTTAGAGTTGATCAAGGATTATGATCTTGAAATCAACTATCATCCCGGAAAGGCTAATGTGGTAGCCAGAGAGAATCCACAAGAATTGAGTAAGGAATTTGAAAAGCTCAATCTTATAATGGTCAACGCTGTGGAATCAACCGTAAAGGAGGAAATTTGTAAGGTTCAACTAGAAGATGAAAAGATCAACGAGATCAAGCAGCTCATTCAGATAACAAGACAAGTGATTTCACTATGGATTATAGAGGTACTTTATGGTTAGGCAAGAGGATTTGTATTCCAAATCAAAAGCCAATCCATGATCTAATTCTGAGAGAGGCTCATGATTCAGCATATTCTATCCATCTGGGGAGTACTAAGATGTACCAAGATCTGAAAACCTGATATTGGTGGTATGGTATGAAAAGAGATGTTGCAGAATATGTGGAACTATGTGATACTTGTTAGAGAGTAAAAGTAGAACATTATAGGCCTGCCAAATTTTTGCAACCAATGAAGATACCAGAATGAAAGTGGAAAGAAATTGGAATGGATTTCAAAGTTGGTTTGCCTCGCACTCAAGCTGGATATGATTCTATATGGGTCATTGTGGATCGATTGACTAAGGTGGCTCACTTTATTCCAGTTTAGACAACCTACACTGAGGTGAAGTTAGCGGAGTTGTATATGGTAAGGATTGTTTGCTTGCATGGAGTACCAAAGAAGATATTGTCCGATCGAGGTACCCAGTTCACCTAAGTTCTAGGAAAAGTTGCATGACTATGGATACTAAGTTAAATTTTAGCTCGGCCTACCATCCATAGATAGATGGACAGACTAAAAGGACCAATAAAATATTGGAGGATATGTTGCGTGCTTGCGCTCTAAAGTATGGCAAGAGGTTGGATAAGAGCCTCCCATATGCAGAGTTTTCATACAACAACAGTTATCAAACCAATTACAAATGTCACCATTTGAAGCACTCTATGAATGGCAATGCAGAAAACCATTGTTCTGGAATGAGACTGTGGAAAGTCAAGTGTTTGGACCAGAGATTTTGAAGGAAGCAGAAAAGCAAGTGCAGTTCATTCATGAGAATTCAAAAGTTGCTCAGTCGAGGCAGAAGAATTATGCGAATAATGGGAGAGATCTAACTTTTGAGATTGGAGATTTTGTGTATCTTAAGATTTCCCCAATAAAGGCCTTTGCAGATTCAAGGATAAAGGAAAGTTAGCTCCAAGGTACATTGGACCGTTTAAAGTTCTTGATAAGAAAGGAGAAGTTGCATATCAACTAGAGTTACCACCGCAACGGTTGAATATGCATGATGTGTTCCATGTGTCACAACTGAAGAAGTGCTTAAGAGTTCTGGAAGAACAACTTCCAATCGAAGAGCTGGATCTAGGAGGTGATCTGTCATATTCGGAACAACCTATCAAGATCTTAGACACTACCGAGCATGTGACTCAAAGTAAAGTCATCAAGATGTGCAAAGTTCTGTGGAGTCACCATTCTAAGAATGCAGCTACATGGGAACATGAAGATGACTTCAGAACAAAATATCCAGATCTCTTTCCGTGTCCTTTCGGATCTCGAAGGCGTGATTCATTTTAAGGGGGGTAGACCAAAAATTTGAACTTTTTCAAATATTAAAAATTTTGAAATCCTTAATTGCCTTTCACAATTTAGTATAGAATAAAATTCATTTATGAATTAAATTGCTAGGAGTGCATTGCATATCAATCTTTGCATAGCAATAATTTATTGCATTGGAAAATAATTTAATTAAGCCACTAAAGATTTTAAAAAAGAAACTAAAGAAATAAAAGAAAAAGAGAAAAACTCTCCCCTAGGCCCAATTCTCCCTCTCTCCCATTTCTCCCTCTTCCCTCTCCCCGTGGCCCACTCCCTGCAGCCTAGTTAGTCCCAGCTGCCACTCCCTTCTCTCCCTCCCTCACCGTGTGGCGGGGCTTTGCCCGTCATCCTTCTCCTCCAGCCGCCTCCAACTGCCGCGCCACTTCCACCACATGCATGCCGCCCCAATCCAGCCAACCGCCCTCTGATTTCACCGAGATTCAACCCCTATCCGCGCCCAACGCCGCCCCCGACTCGACCGCCCCTCCTCTCCTATATAAGCCGCCACCCCATGCCTTCTATCTCATCTGAAACCGAGCTTCATAGCCCTCACCATCGTGCCGAGCTGGCCCAGCCCGCACCGATCCCATGCCGAGCTTCCCCATACCGCACTGCCCCCGCGTGAAGCCTCGCCGTCGCTGTCTCTGTTCCGGCCATTCTCGACCCCGCGCGACCCCAAGTTGAGCTTCATGTTGTCCTCCTCGCTGTATTGAGCCCTGCCTAGGCGTGCACACCCCGAGCCGTTCGATCAAGGGCTAATGGTCGAGATTAAATCATGCCCTTCCTTTAGATCTAATTAAAATCCATTCGTCCAATCCAAATCCAAGCGCCCATGTAGTGCCACGTGTACAATTTAATCCCATCCATCTGTTTTGAAATCTAGAGCCCCGATTAATCCATGTTTCTCGAATAAAAATAAAGAAAACGAGTTACTACATGATCATGATGTCATGATGACATTAGCATAATAGATTAATTAAAATTAATTAGAAATAAGAGATAATTAATTCTAGATTAATCTGTTAATAATAAATATAATAATAAAATAATTAATAATGCTGTTAATCTAAAAATAATAATTATTTAGCAATTAATTAATAATCATTAATTTAAACACTTATACAAAAATATCCTAAACTTTTATTTAATTAGAAATCAGTCCCTGCGTTATGACAAATTTGCATTTTAGCCCCTGAACTTTTCTTTAATTACTTTTTTATTCCTAATTAATTTTGAAAATTACATTTAAGTCCCCAGAACTTAATTTTAGTTATAAATTAGTTCTTTGAATCGCTTAAACACTAAAACTTTTAAACTGTACCTCCGATTTAAGTGAATTTTTTACCAAAGCAATCGTAACGAAATACCCTATGCCTTCATGGCATAATCATACTGATCTTGATCTGTTTGTTGCATTTGAATTATTGTTTGGTACTCTTGTGCGTTGGGCGACTTCATTCCGGACCTGCACTATGAGGATTTCCAGCAACAAGACTTCGAAGTCGTCGAGTACTATACCCAGGAGCAGGAAGGCAAGTGTCTTTGACCATTTTGTGCCTACTTTTTAAAACACTATGAGATTTATCTCATCTCGTTTATCGTTTCCTTCATTTTTCCACTGTCCACATAAAAGCCATACAAAAAAAAAATATTGAATCATTCCGTTGTCCTATACCCTTTGAGCCTATGCATCACTATTTTCAGTAATTTGCATTGTTGAATTCGTGGTTGCATCATCGTGTTGTGTTGCTGGTCTTTGCGTTTAATCCATTAGAGTTTTGAGTTCTTGTCACGTTTCTGGCTCATATCTACAATAGAAGGAAGAAATCAATCCAGATCTGAGTTTGTTGCAAATAACAGATTCGGTTACCATATTTTCGTGCGGAAGAAAACAACCATATCTTCGCGATCTGTTGATTGTTTGTCACATTTTTATACAACCTAGAAAGTTCTCCGTGTCATCTTTCCAACGGATCCACAATTGCCATAAAATACCACTCGAGCATATCGCAATCGCAAAAGAGATATGTGATATGCTATCTGCTATCTGCTAGCTGAACTTTTGTTCATCTCTATTTTCATTCCATCACAAAAAAAATAGAGGGAGAGAAAGCGAAAAGAAAAGAAAATAAAAGGAAAAAAGGGAGAAGTTGCAGAAAAAGAAAGTAAAAGAATTGAAAAAAAAGAGAGAAGTGCTGCGTGTTTTAGTTGCTACTGTCCTGAGCCTTTTGTATTATTTGTTGGACTATCTTTGTGTCTAGGCTCGCGTCTCTAGCAGGGTTTAGCCTAGGACCAGCACCATACCGTTGTTGAACACTTATTCAACTTTGTATTTGCTGATTTGATTGTGCTAATCCTTGCTACAAATTGAAACTGTCCAAGCTCCACAGATTACTACAGCAAACAGGTTTTGTGTCCCTGGCAATCGTCCACCAATCTTTGCAGGTTGACATCGTTGATTGCAAATCACCCCTGCTGGTTTGGTAAGAACATGTAAGAACTTGGTTGAGCAAGCTTGAGGGAAATCGAGTTGGATAAAACCTAGCTCGTTGTCAATTTGTTTTGCTATTTACTAACCATGATAGGCACAATCAAGAAAAAGGGAGCTGGTGGTTTACACCCTCACCAAGATGTGCAGATGCTTCAACATGAGGTAAAAGATGATATTTTGCAAGTCATCAATTCGTCAATACCTTCTTTTGCAGGGAAATTTGATCCTCATGCATACATTGATTAGGAACTAAATGTAGATAAAGAATTTGATGCACACGACTTGTCTGAAAAGGAAAAAAATTACATTGCCTCGAGTGTTTTGACTGAAAGTGCTTTGCTTGAATGGAAATACATTTGTAGGCACAATAAAGTTCTAGAATCTTGGAAAGACCTCAAATGTCATTTTAGAGATGTCTTTATTCCTGCATTTTATGCTGATCATTTACGTGCCAAATTAGACAACTTGAAGCAGAATAGTATGACTATTAAAGAATACTTTCATGACTTTAAGGTTTGTGTCATTTTTGGGGCTTAGATTAATGCCGGGAAGATAAAATCAATAGGTTTATGAATGGTCTCAATTCTAAATTTCAAATTTTGCTCATCTCTAAAACTTACTACTCACTCTCACACCTGTATTTGCTTGCTTGTATTGCTGAAAATCAGCTTTTATTGTCTAAAAATACAAGCATGAACAGTCACCATTAGAAAATTGTGGAATGTATTGCTGATGTGCCTTTGTCACAAGGGAAATGTGATAAGAAGAGTTGTGTGATACTTTATCTCTTATTAAAACAGCACAACTAGATAGAGAGCACTCTTCTGTTTATTGTCCTATGCCTAACATCGTACAGGAGAGTGAGAAAAAGACTAAAGAAGACGTTATGCTAGTTGATAAGATAATGGATAATGATGCTTGTGTGCTGTCTACTATATTCCAGAAGAGTAAAAAAAATGAAACACACTGTGAGTCCCTCACCAAATCTCCATCCTCTCATGCTACTTGTGTTGAACTGCAATTGTCCAATGTTCATCCTAGTGTTCTGCAAAGCTTAGTTGAGCCTCCCAAGACTTATGCTTTGTTTCGTAATGCATATTTGTCCTATGATTGCATCAAGTTGTGTGATCAAGTTTTGTTCATCTCGAAAACACAACTAGTGTATGGAGTAGAAAATGTTGTTCTTGAGTACACACATGTGGAGAGGCATTTTTATTGCGCTGATTTGAATGATGCAAAGTTAGAGCTCATATCTTCTTTAACTTCTCTAGGTTATATTGAATTTGATGCTCCTTGTAACCTAAATTATTTAGAGGAGATTATTTCAGAATTGCAATTCACAACATTTTAGCAATTGTGTTTTTTATGCTATTGGCAAATACGATAACATTGGAGATTTCTTAGTATCTAAAATAGTCATTTGTACTAATCTGAAATACCCTTTTGAAATGCAAAAACAGGATCAAACAATAGCATGCACTAACACTAACAATGCTTGGCAAAGTTTCTCTACTTTGTGATCTATCAACAGGGGCAGCTTATGGAGAAGGAGAAGCTATTGGTGGCTCAACCCAACCACACAAAGGGGGTTCTTCTAACGTTGCTGAAGGTATAATTACTCAATGTACATTCATCAGTAGCACTAAATTTCTTGTTGTGGAGAGGATTTATCAGTAGAGAAGTAAATTTGGTGTAAGTTGATACGTTTCCTTTTGGCTCAAATACACAGAGGAGAAGGAGGTTTTACCATGATGATCTGAAGTTGGCCATCTATATGGAGTTGCTGGCACGAATTGATCCACCTGTTCTCCGTCGTGGAGTTTCGAAACAAGTTGCTTTTAAATTTGACGTACCCATTAGAATTGTGCAACTGATATGGCGTGCAAGTCAGGATGGTGGTTTAGAAGGTTTAAAAACAAGCTGAAACATAATGTTGGTCAACGACTTTATGCACTGCCTTTTCGCAGCGTTATTGATATTAGCATCGTGTCCTCCATAGCAAGCAGGAAACATAAGAGGCCTCATAAACTCAACGACTTCATGCACTGCCTTTTCATCAAGAAAAACACTAACCTGCTGTTGTGGCCAAGCTACGTGCTCATCCCCTGTTCCAACATGACAGCAAAAAATTGTTTTGACCACTGGATCAAGCTAAGGACGGCTAGCTGTAAAGAAGGAGAGAATGATGAGATCTTTGTGGCACTACTTGACCGCTTCAGAATACCCCCGTGGCCGTCACCCCTTATGATTTTTGGAGTGCACAGTGGAGTGGAGGTTCTCCAATTTGACTTTGAGTCGAGGATGACTCCAAAAGAAGCGGGAGAGGATGATAAGGTCACATACATACCCCATGGCCTCCATCTTTTGAGATTTTTACAAGGCACGGTGGCATAGCTGGTTTTGAATCTGTGCTTGAGTCGAGGATGACTCCAAATCAAGTGGGGGAGGATGATGAGATCATATACATACCTCTATAGCCTCCACCCTTTACGATTTCACGAGGGCATATTGGAGTGGCACTTTTACTTCTAAACTTGAGTCGAGGATGACCTAATTCAAGTGGCTAAGGATGATGTGGACATCATATCCTTTGATGAGGACGTCAATGAAAATATTCACACATAGAGGATTTGGACTGTAAAACAGTACAAACTTGCAACAAAAGCCACGACTTCATATGGAATCCAATTTGGGTGTTTAAGTACATTCTGGAAAGCTCATCAAGTCTACTTTCGAATGGATCCAACCTCACCTTCATATCACATCCGAGTCAGCAACATTTGTCGTTTCAATTCAGAAGGTGCTGCATCATCCCAACTGGAGCCGATGGCCCGTGTATCAAGTTGAGCTCATTAGGGGCGCGTCCTAGGGTTTAAGGACGACCCCAGCACCCCCTGGTTGTCCTCCAACCTATTTAAAGGTCCCAGCCGCCACCAAAAAGACTTAGGTTTTCTTTTGTTATAGTTTAGCTCTTATGCAAACTTTCTGATCTTCAGTTGTGTCCAACGACCACCTGTTAGACAGCTTTGAGAACCCCATATTGTGAGAGATTCCTGGTTTGCCACATCTTGTTCTTCGATTGCTTGCAAGAATTGATCTTCGTGATCAGGTTGATCTTGCTGTCTAGCACGGTCAATAACCATTCAGAGTTGGTTCTGCGATTGCTAAGGCGTACATGACCTGTTCGTTTGTAGTCGGATCGTGAGGGTCGACTCCACCAAACCGATAGTTATCACTTCACCGAAAGATCGGGCACCTCAAGTCCTATCAACACCAAAGGAAGTGTGAGAGTGCAGAGCTGGCACGAGCAAAATAGAGATTCTTTAGTTCACCTAGAAACAGAGGATGAATTCACTTGTCGTGGGGAATGTGTACAACCTCTGTAGAGTTAAAACTGTCATGACAGTCGTGCTCATGGTCATGAACATTGCATGGACCATCACATGATTAACGAGCTTGGGTATGGTTTGATGATCACAGTGGGAGACTGTGATTGGTTCTTATGTTTGTGCTATAGCCAGGTAGTTGTAGGTATGTTGTTTTATAAGTTTTCGATGTCTATCACTTAGTAAATAGGTGCTTAATAGGAAGTGTCTCTCTATTGCATGCATTTATGGAAAAAAACTTTATGTTGCCTTTGCCTTGTTTGTTGCCACATGTCATCTTTTCTCACACTTGCTAAGTACATCCTGAAGTCAACCTTGCCTTTATAAATGCTGCTTAGTAGAAGGAGAAGTCTTGGAGAACATTGAAGATTCTGGAACTAAAGTCTAGGCGAGCTACCT
Organism: Zoysia japonica; assembly: GCA_001602275.1. Taxonomy (NCBI): domain Eukaryota; kingdom Viridiplantae; phylum Streptophyta; class Magnoliopsida; order Poales; family Poaceae; genus Zoysia; species Zoysia japonica. The sequence goes on along the minus strand of BCLF01000048.1, from coordinate 2,106,783 downwards.
CTTCAGTCAACTGCCTGTGGAAGCCCAAGACGTTATAGTTGTTTTTTGCTGCTTTGGTTTGTAATAATTTTCGAGACTCTTAGTCATTCTTGTAATAGGTTAATTTTAGTGTATTTGAGATATTGTTCTGTTTACCATTAATGAAGTCACTTCATATGTGAAATTTGATTTCTTGGCACACATAAAGGGTCACTTGATTTTGGCCTTAAAACCAGGTGTGACATTCTCAAACACATGCCTTCCTTCCTTTGAGAATAGATTGGTACCTAATGATTTTATCATAATTAGGAACATTAGAGAAGGTCAGAGGAAGCATGAAGGACTTGGAGATGCTCAAGTCCAACAAGGTACGTTCAACTTCAGAGGAGATCCAATCCAACTCAGAGTCGAGTTGACCCCTGGTTCGAGGAGCAATCCGCACTAAAACAGACGCCCAGGTCGCATCCGGTATCCATTGTGGACGTTTTAGATATGGATGGAAAGCTAAGAATATAACTATTCCAACAGCACTGGTATCTTCTATAATTTCATCAGAGTCAGCAAGAATTATTAAAACAAGATGACATCCAGAAACTACTCTGGTGCTGAGACACTATCTTTTGGCCCTTGAGCCGTGTACCTTTTCTAGGCCCATTAGTATTAGGGTTTACCATCTTAGTACATCCTAAACTTTATATAAATAGTAGCTCCATCATTAATCTCAGGTTTTGCTTAGATTAATCTGTTATCAAACAGTTTCACCGTTAGACCGTTTGTTCAATTCCAACTTCGTGAGTTTAATTTAGATTTCACAATTAAGTTGCATTCTTCCTTGTTCTTGCTTGTGTTCTTCGATTCGCAGGCTGAGATTAGCTTTTTTGGTGAGGTCAATCGTGTGTTGCACGGCTGATAACCAGAGGGAAGTGGTGTTGCGATTGTGGGGTTTCAATCATGTTGAATTTGAGGCTGGATCGATTGTGTGCCGCATCTCCACCAAATTGGGAGTTACCATGACCTGACTGAAGATTGGTGATCTTCTGTCAAGTTGTGGTAACTCTTGATTTAGTGAAGATGCGACACACAATTAATCTAGCCTCAAATCAGCACAATATGAATCCCGCAAACGCATCACCACTTCTCCTATGGTTATTAACCATGCAACACATGATTTACCTCACCGAGAAGGCTAATCCTAACCTACGAATCGAAGAACACAAGAAAAAACAAAGAAGAACTCAACACAGATGCGAAATATGAATTAAACATACAAAGTTGTGATCACACAAACTGTCTAGCAGTGAAACTATTTGATAACAGAATAATCTTAGCAAAACTTAAGTTTCATAATGGTGCCTGCTGTTTATATAGAGGTTAGGGTGTCCTTAGAGCATCTCCAACAGTTCTTTATAATATTTACTTCTTAAAATTAAATTTAAGAAGTTCTCAAAAGTTATTGGGAGTTTATATTTTTATTTAGGAATTTGATTTAGGGAACCATTGGAGATGCTCTTAGGGAGCAAACCTTAATACTAATGGGCTTAGAAAAGATACACGACCCAAGGGCCAAATTATCTTATTTTCACAATTGTCGATGACTCTGCTCGAATTTGGAGATGAGACTGGTGTCATTGGAAAGGTTATCTTCTACTTTTCATCCATATCCGGAACGTCCAAAATGGATTCCGGATGGGACTTGAGCGTCCGTTTTAGTAGGGACTGCTCCTAGAACCCGGGAGCAATCGACTCCAAGTTGGACTGAATCTTCTTCGGGATTAAACGTGCTTTGATGATCTTGAGCATCACCAAGTCTGTCTTAACGCTTTCCTTGACCCTCTCTAATGTTTCAAATCATGCTAAAGTTATTAGGTAGCAATCTGTTTTTAAAGAAAAGAAAACATGTGTTTAGAAACAAGCTCACCTCTAAGTTCAGTTGTCACGCACAAGCTCATATGATTGGACCATCTACGGTAGGTGGAGGAGTATTGTATGTATCTAATGATGGGATATCCTCATCTAAGTTTCATATGATCTTGTTGAACTTTATCTACTGTTAACCTTTAATGTTCCTATTATGGTTTCTTGATTGATCACTTGTGATGCCGTGTTTGCCAATATTCTGGGATTGGCAAGGTATGAGAGAATGGGTCTTATCGAAAGGTAAGAAATCTGATCGTTATGTAAGCCAAGTCCTTGTGAGCCTCTCAAGCTCATTCATAAAAATCGGCAAGAGGAGCATAGATTTACCTTTGACATAGCTAAATGTAATAAAATCTTTGATGAGTTATATCGAATAGGAAGGTTTCAAATTGTCACATACTATAACACCTCTTGATGAGATAAAGCGGTGTGTTTATTGTAAATAGCACAACCCTTATTCTCATGCCACCAATAGTTGCAATATATTCCGATGACAAATACAATGAGCTATCAATGAGGGACACATGCATTAAAGGGATGTGAATAGATCAAAACCCATTCCCTATCAACACCATTGATTTAAATAGGTCAAAGGTACTGATTCGGCCTGAACAAGCCGAATCAACTAAAGGAAAAAAAATGGGATCATTGGTGATAAGAGGACTAAAAATTCAATGCCATAATACTTGAGAATGCTTCTAATGGTAGGGAGACCCTAAAGATCATTGCAAAAACCTCTGGACTTGGGGCACAATCGAGTAAGGCTCAAGATCTGGTTGACCCAATTGTTCTGGAAAAACCGGAAGCTCTAGTTTGTCAAACTGGAAGTTCTGGTTTTGCTAAAAAAAAAGAGGAAAAAGGTGCTCAAATCAAGTAATCTCGAAGTGAGCAATCGGGAGAAGGGTCAAACAATAATGTTGAACAAAAATGTCACCTTTAAACCCAGTTTTGATTATCTTCATTAAAATATTTGAGCTAAAATACTATTATAGATCAGACATCAAAAACATATGCAAAGTCATATTCAGATCAACACCGATCAGATTGTCAATAAAAAAAGGCTAATAATGAGATCAAAATTGGGGATATACATGTGGTCGTTGGAGAAAATTTCAAAGGAAATTTTTCGAGAATCATTTGTTATAGATGATTGGGTCAAGTGACAAAATATTGATTCTTTTATCCAAATCGCTAAGCTTATTTGTAGCCGAGGTCGTGCCCCAATAGTTTGAATCGTACTCAACAGAGGAGATTGCAACGGCTATGCAATAAAGAGAGCAAGGATCAAGAGACAAGCAATTAAATGATACATCATGCAAAATAGTGCCTTCAAGATCTCCTTTGCCTATCAAGAAAGAATGGAGACCAAAATAAGTAAGTTTAGCTTCCAGTTAAGTGATACTACAATATATGGCCCATAGAGTATTATCACCCTTAGAGGAAAAAAAGGACCGATGGACTTCAGCACCCACGGGTAATCATGGTCACTAGAATACTTTTTGGCACGCAAGCTTTGCCAAAACAACAACAGGGTATATGCTGACAACCAAAATTAGCATTTAGAGAAAATCGAAAGTTTTGGTTTACCAAACCTGAAGTTCTGGTTTTAGCAGATCAAATATGGTAGAAAATATCTAAATTCTGTCCAATAATGATTATTTCACAATAATTGTTTTTGAAATATTTTGCATGCTATGGGACATAGTTTTGAAGATTTTGGCTAAGTTCTACTTAAAGATATAAAGAAGTGCTTAAAAATACCTGAAGTTGAAGACAGTACCGATTTGAATGTTCTAATATGTATCCCTCATTGAGACTATCAAAACAAATATATGGAGGATCCAATTTAGAGCTTGAACGAGAAAGCTATGGGATCTCAAAGATCCTCACACACTGCAAATCTGGAAGTTTTGCAAATCGGAAGTTCTGAATTTGCCAGATTTGGCCCCCGAGGAAAGCAAAATTTTTTGTTTTTGGTTCCAGAATTTTTGGTTTTTCTGGGTACTATCCTATCTTTATAAAGGAAGGCCCATGACCGATTGAAGGCGTTGCAAATAAAAAGGAACCTTTCACACAATTCTTCAAACAGCTTTCTAGGACCCCTCCTAATGCATGGCGGTGCGGTCTCCTCCTACAATCCTGCGAATAGCAACAAGCGAGGCAAACACAAATGGAGAGAGTCCTAGGGAAGGCAGGGAGAGAGCAAGTGGTGGAGAAGAGTCCTAGGGAGGAATCAAAAATGAATTTTTGGCCATATAGGGAAGTTTAATTAGAAAGAGCCATGGGGGAAACGGTGACTTTTTTAAGGCTAAATAAGGAATTGTTTCTATTTTTTACAGGTTTACCCTTGTTTTAATAAAAAAAAGGCATATATCCAGGAGCAAACATGTAGCTCTTTTGGAAAAAAAGGTCAACTATCTTTCGATGGAGATGGTAATCACGATTGGTGAAAGGAAGTGACTTCACGGCCCGACTACAACTGTCCACGACATTGCGCCTTAGCGACTGATACACCGATTCTAGAGGGTGAGCGCGAACTTGTGGAGCGCGATCAACCAGCCACGAGGGCACTCGTCCTGCAAGTAATCGTAGAACAAGCAAGAACGAGATGAGCAAGCACTAAATTGCTAGATAAAAATATGAGTTCAATCTGAAACAACAAAAGGTGAGGTTCTGATGGCAAAAGGACGAGCGGTCTAGTCGACATGTGCGCTGCAAGCGAAGTAGCGGCGGCTAAACTTCAATCTATCAAAATTCGAGTATTCTCGGTGGCGGCTGAGGCCTTAAACTTGGATGGAGGACAATTAGGGGGTGCTGGGGTCGACCTCAAACCCTAGGATGCACCCTTAATGGGCTCAACTCGGTACATGGGCCAATGGCCCAAGTTAGGGTGACGTAGCATCTTCTGTAAAAAATATTGATTGGCACTGACTCTGATGTCGTGTGAAGGTGGGGTCAGATTCGTTGGAAAGTAAACTTGATAAGCTTTCCAAAAAGTACTTGAATGTCTAAAACGAAGCCCGTATGAAGTCATGGCAGGTGTTAGAAATCAGTGCTGTCCTGCAACCCGAATCCAGCCTGCGCGACTCCATCTCCTGGTTGGTTTTCTCCTTGGTTCCTAAGCAACATAAGAGTACACGGATTTCCACAGTCTAAAGAAGTTGAACATGAGCTTAAGAGTGAACTTACTTGATGATTAAGTTGATGTGCACGGGTGCGAGTCATAGGACCTGTAATCGGAATATGTATAGGTGTAGGGAAGGAGGACGTATCGATGGTGTTGATGTCCTCATCATCCTCCCCACTTGAATTGGAGTCGTCTTCGACTTAAGTTTAGATTGCAAAACCACCACTCCACTATGCCATCCTGAAATTATGAATGGTGGTGGCCACGGGATATGTATGGGATCTCATCATACTCCCTCACTTGATTTGGAGTCATTCTCGACTCAAGTTCAGATTGGATACTAGCCATCTCACCATCTACAAATCGCAAAAGGTGAAGGCCATGGAGGTATTTTAATGCAGTCATGCGGCATAGCAAGGACATATAAGATCTCATCATTCTCCCTTCTATATAGCAAGCCATCCTCGACTTGATCCAGTGGTCGCCACAATTGCTTGTTGTCATATTGGGATGAGTGATGAGCACGTAACCGGGGCACAACAACAACTTCTCCTGTTTCATGAGCTGCTCTTGTTGATAGATCACAAAAGTAGAGAAACTTTGCAAGGGATTGTCAGTGTTAGTCCATGTCATTGTTGTTTGATCTTGTTTTTGCATTTCAAAGGGATATTTCAGATTAGTACATATGAATGCTTTAGATATTAAAAAATCTTCAAAATCATCATATTTACCAACTGCATGAAAAACAAAGTGGCCAAAATATTGCAAACTATAATTCTGAGCTAATTTCTTCTCCAAATAATTTATGTTACAAAGAATATCAAATTCAATATAACCTAGAATAGTCAAAGAAGGTATGAACTCCAACTTTATGCCATTAATATCAGTGCAATGAAAAGGCCTATCCTCAACAAGTGTGTTCTCAAAAGCAACATTTCGATCTATATGCACTAGTTGTGTTTTTGAGATTAAAGAAATTTGGGCACACAACTTGTTATAATCATAAGCGAAAGGTGCTATTTATGAGAAATCGTTAGTCATTGGAGGCTGTATAGAGGATTGCAAAATACTAGTGTGAGCAATGGGCAATTGCAAATCAGCATGAGCAGCATGGGTATACAGAGGGGGTGAGAGACTCACAATGTGTTTCATTTTTTTTACTCTCCTGAAATATAGTAGGAACATAAACATCATTATCCATATCTTTTCTTTCCTCAAGTAGCTCAATGTCCCCTTCAAACTTCTGTTCACTCTCCTGCAAGATGTTAGGCATAGGACGAGAAAGAAATAAGTGCTCTCTATCTAGTTGTGTTGTTTTAGTCAGAGATATAGTATCATACAACTCTTCTGTCACATTCTCTCTGTGACAAAGACACCTCAGCAACACATTCCACACATTTGTAATTTTGATTATTCTTACTACTATGTTTAGATGATACAAGTTGATTTTTATCATTACAAGCAAGGAAAAACAAGTGAGAGATTGAGTTGTAAATTTGACCAATGAGAAAAATTTAAATTTCAGAATTGAGACTTTTCATAAACCTACTCATTATATCTTCCCGACATTCATCTAAGCCACCAAACATGACACAAATCTTAAAGTCATGATAGTATTCTTTAACAGTCATACTATCCTGCTTCAAGTTATCTAATTTGATCAGCAAATGTTTAACATAATATGCAAGAATAAAAACTTCTCTAAAATGTCATTTCAAGTCTTGCAAAGATTTTGGAATGTTTTTGTGCCCACAAGTATATTTCCATTCAAGTATAGCTCCTTCAGTCAAAGTATTAGAAGCAATGTAAATCTTTTCTTTTTCTCGGACAAGTCATGTTCATCAATTTTTTTATCTACTTTCAGCTTCCAATTAATGTATGCATAAGGATCAAATTTCCCAGCAAAATAAGATATAGACGAACTGACTACTTGCAAAATATCATCATGTACCTGAAGTTGATGCGATTTCACATGTTGTTGAGAATGTAAGTCGTAAGCTCCCTTTTTCCTTTTTGTGTCTATCATGGTTAGCAAACAACAAAACAAATTGGCAAAGAGAGATTGCAGCACACTCTACTTTTCTCAAGTCTATTGAACCAAGTTCGTTCTTACCTTGCACAACAAGGCGGTGACGGCTACCAAGAAGTCGACAATGAGAAAATGAATGTATCGGCACTGCGGCACAACAATGTCTGTAGTGGGATATATGTGGAGCTATAGGATGACTGAAAATGTTACACAAGGAAAATACTAGTAGCACGTTAGTTAAAAGCAAGTTGAGTAATTGTTCAAAGCCGGTACTGTGCTGGTCCGAGGCTAAAACCCGTGCTAGAGACGCGTGCCTGAACAGAAATGAAGGTCACAAAAAAGAACTCTATTGAAGGAACAAAAACCCTCTTTGTTTTTTTTCTTTCCTTTTTTCTCTAATTTTTTTGTTAGCTTTTTTTCTTTCTGTTTTTTACCCAAAAAGATGCAATGAAGTACAGATAGCAGATGCTAGATCTCTTTTATGATTGCGACGTGCTCCAGTGGAATTTTTAGGCAAATGAGCATCCATTGGAAAGTTAACACAGAGATCTTTCTAGATTTTATGAAAACATTACAAACAAGTAACGGATCGCAGAGATATGGTTTTTTTTCTTCTGCAACAAATTTTGTTACCCAAATCTGTTGTTTCCAACAAACTCGGATCTGAGTTTATTTCATCCTTCTATTGTAGATCTGATCCAAAGACTACACCAAAAAATAGGAATGGTGATTATGCTGGTTTTGGAGATTCAAATGTGACGCTGGAGCGTGATAAGAACTCAAAAATCTAAAGGACTAGACACTAAGATCAGCAATTCAACACGATGATGCACCCGAAGACTCAACAAGCCCTAACAATATGGTACTAATAAACATGATAAAAGGCTATAGAATTATGGAAATTAATCTGCTATATTTTTTGGCTTATTTGGACTGTAGGTAAATAAGAGATCGAATCTAAAATCTCTCACCGAACAACCTTGAGCTCTGTTGCCACGTGATGCGAGGTTTGGTCCCGATCATTCGATGAAGATGGTAATCAAGATTGGTAGATGCAAGCGACGTTCACGACTCGACTACAACTATCCACGACGTTGCGCCTTAGCGATCGATACACCGATTCCAGAGAGTAAGTGCGAACTTGTGAAGCGCGATCAACCAACCACGAGGGCATTCGTCTTGCAAGCAATCGTAGTACAAGCAAGAACGAGATGAACAAGCACTGAATTGCTAGATAAAAATATGAGTTCAATCTAAAACAACAAAAGGTGGGGTTCCGATAGCAAAAAGACGGGTGGTCTAGTCGACATGCGCGCTGCAAGCGAAGTAGCGGCGGCTAAACTTCAATGTATCAAAACTCGAGTGTTTTTGGTGGCGGCTTAGGCCTTAAACTAGGGTGAAGGACGACCAGAGAGTGCTGAGGTCGACCTCAAATCCTAGGACACACCCCTAATGGGCTCAGCTCTGTACATGGTCTAACGCTCAAGTTGGGGTGACACAGCACCTTCTTTAGCAAAATTTTGATTGGCACTGACTGATGTTGTGTGAAAGTGGGGTCAGATTCGTTGGAAAGTAGACTTGATAAGCTTTACAGAAAATACTTGAACATCCAAAACTGAGTCCGTATGAAGTCTTGACAGACGTTACAAGTTAGTGTTGTTCTGCAACCCGAATCTAACCTGCGCGACTTCTATCTGCTTGTTGATTTTCTCTCTGGTTACACGGATTTCTAGTCTAAAGAAGTTAAATATGAGCTTAAGAGCAGACAGATGTGAGTCGTAGAACCTCTAATCAAAATATGTATAGGTACGTGAGAGAACGTATCGATGGAAGGACGTTGGTGTCCCACTTTACGAATCATGTGCCCATGGCCGCCGTGCGGTGCCGCCTTCTAATACCGCCACACCACCCCCAAATCACATGCCCCACAGCAGTCACACCATGTGCCGCCATCGTATCACATGGAGACACCCCAGAACAGTTCAACCTCGGTTGAACGACTACTAGAAAAAAAGAAAACACTCCATCTTTGAACTACAACGACCACAAAAACGAGAACGGAGGAGTATACAACTACATCGAAAAATAGGATATTGAAGCTTTCGTCCCTTATCAATTTACAAGGCGACAGAAAAGTTAAAAAGAAATCTTGAAAATGTACATAATATTCTTTGACAGTTTATTAAAACCAAGCGGTTTAAAATAACTGTGCACAAATATACTTCTATCTGAGCACATTTTTTTTAAATAATAATAATAATAAAGGGAGCAATGTTACAGTTAAGCATGAAGGTTACGAACTTCTTACGTGAAGGTTACGAACTTCTTACGTGAAGGTTACGAACTTCTTACGTACTGTGTCACTTCAAGGAGAAAAAGTGGGACCAAGCATGAGGAGCACGTAGCTCGTAAGAGTTTCGTAAAGCTCGTTCGTAGATCCAGCATTACTCAAAGGAAGGGGAATTGAACAGGAACACACAGCTCGAGGTCTCGTTGCCTAGTCCTTGTTTCAAAGCCCAAGGTTTTCAAAAATCCTACTCGATAAGTGCAACTAACAATTAAAAGGAATCAAACTGTACATAGTTGTACGTGACGACACTTTCAACTGCTTCTTTACAACTTTCCTAACATGCCTATGTACATACTGGCCTCGTAAGAATAAAATTGTAGAGATCAAACAAACTTGCCCTTCTAGTGCATAATGAAATTCATGAACTTCGACGGGGCCCATATGCAGTAGACGCACAATAGCAGCTGCGACAGCATATGTGATAATTCATGGAGTCTGCAATCGTCTGCATTTATCTGAAGTCACGAGCACTGGTCACTCTACCACAAGTTATGGAGCTGGTGACACTCAGAGCCTCTTTGACAGAGCTCTCAGCTCCTGATTCTCAATCAGAATTAAAGAAACTCTATCAAACGCTATTTTTTAAAAAGTATTGTTTGATTCTATAAAATGATTCTCTGAAATGAACTAAGTAGCTAAAAGCTAAAAAAAAAGTAGCTTACTCTGTGAATTGATTCTTTGTCTATTTTAAAAAATAAAAAAAATCACCTTCAACGACAGAATCACTTCATAGGAGAATCAAAAGTGAATCAAGTGAGAGCTCTGACAAAGAGCCGTCAGTGATTTCACATATATTCAGTTGTAGAGGAAGAGCGACAAGAAATCAATAGAGGCTGTCCCTCGCTTTCACCAGTAATGGAGATTATGCTACCATTGTACTCTCCCGCGAAGACTGAATTTACAACGAACTAGCAAAACCAATTTGATGCAACATAATTTCCATGCGAAGAATGATGAATGGAAAATAACCATCCTTTAACATGTTTGGGGCCAAAAGCACAAATAGACCAGCCGTGCTTCTGAAAGAGGATGAATGCCATAGAATATGAAACCAAAAGGTTAACAGCCAGGCTCCACAGCATTATAGGTGCAAGAGAAATCAAATTCCTGGAAAAAAAATAATTAGACTTAGAATAGAGGTCAAAATTGTTTGAAATTAAGGAGATCGATTAAAAGCATGGTCTCACTGGAGCATGCTGGAACGTGTCCATCCTTCTCGTGGAAACAGGGGATCCTGGGCCGTAGCATGTTACATGTAGCTTACTCGAAAATGGCATTCCACATATTATCAAGGCTCAGGATAGAAAGGTTCTAGAGAACCCCAAGTTTTTCCAACCTTTATCTTCGTACGCAAAGGTACTGAAACAAGAGTAAATAATAAATCCAATTTTTAGCTTGGCCATAAACTATTAATAATATCATCCAGTTCAGATTAAATGGGATACCCAAGAGCGAAGCAGCATTCTCCATGCATATCTGTAACAGTCTTCCAGCCTGGGCTACCATACGTGGATCAACTTCTAGGACCAATTCATCATGCACCTACAAAACGAAAAGTTTAAACAACCATACATACTTAAAATATACAGTTATAACAATCAATGGAAATAGGTATTTCATTCTAGCACCATAGGCACCTGCAAAATAAGGTGACAATGCCCTCTGATTTCAGAAAGGTTCCTAATAATTTCATCACTAAAATCAGCTTCCATACTTCTGCTAGTAATTATAGAATGAACTTTAATCATAGCCACCTTGATGATGTCAGCAGCAGAACCCTGAAAAAAAAAAAGAGAGCCCAATCATTACATGAAACAGGTGACTTAAGCAAGAAAAATGCTCTTACCTGGCAAATAGAATTTAATGCTTGTCTCTGAGCTTTAGCTTTCTCTTTGTTATTTCCAGCCATTATTTTTGCAAGAAAACGGCGCCGGCCCATCAAGGTCTCCACATATCTGAAAAATGATAATACATTAAAAGTTTCTTTGATGTATGTCTAGTTGTATTAAAGAAAAGAAAATGGAAGATACATCGTGCTAAGGCTAAAATTGTCAAGGTTATTATTTTAATAATTAAGATTTCCCTCTTTTAACCTCTATAATAATCCTGTTGGTGCTATTATCAATGCAACTTCATCCCTCACATGGTGGCTCCTCCTCACAGCTGTCATGGCTTGCCATTGCAGCCGATCTGCCTCTGACTTCTCCGTTTGTCTTAATCGAGCTCCCCCCTGCCAGCTCAATTCTCCCGATGGCCACCACCCTACTCTTCAAGCTTCGAGCTTTATTGGTGATTGAATTCAGCTGCTTTAGTGGTTAAGGAGCTTCTGTAACACCCTTAGATCCTAAGTTCAACTCCCTAAGGGAACAAATTTCAGGATGAGTAAAAAAAAATCCCCTCATTTGTCCCACACCAAAGCATCTAAGGAATGGCCCAGATCGTTGATCGTTCTCACATCGGCTACAGTGCCGCTGTGTAAGGGTGGGGCAAAGGTTCGGAGGTTTTCTCAAATTTTGTGACAAGGTCCTCTTAACGCAATGCCACAGGGAGTCTTACCCAGCTGGTCGAGGTCTTTTTTTTTTATATTGCCGGACTTTGGGGTTTTTTATTAACCAAACGAAACATGGAAATATTATACTGCAGCATTCCCAAATCTTAATAATCCCTTCGTCCCATATTACTTGTCATCCTAGCCTCCTCAACTTTATCCAATTTACTTAGCCTCGCATCCCAATACACCTTTCTCTGTTCTCAATAAATCTCTATCTCTATCTCTTTCCTCCTCATTTTCCGTACATCCCAAGTTGCCCTGGGACAGAGGGAGTACATAATTGTGAAACATGGCAATCATATGAAACTAGAATGTACAGTTAATATGAATACAAGGAATGCATTAAATCATGCAATATCAGCGATTTCCCATGAACATCTTTCAGTAAAGGCATATGCATGTTCATGAAGTATGTGTTAGAAAAAACAGCAAGCCAATGCAGCCGTACAAGCTGCTGATTCATCTATCAGTATGTTGCTCTTTCATTTATGTCTATTCATTTCACCTAAATCAACCTAAGTGTTAACCAAGCAGTGTTTTAGGGTACTGTTGACAGACAAATAACAGAACAAATCATGTGTGGAGTGAACATTTTTTTCATAGCCCTTCTGTAAACCTCTGAATGAACATCAAAAAAGGGAAGACACGTTATTTTATATAAAAAAGGGTCACAAACAAAACTACTCCAAAGTAAACTAACCCTTTTTGGCGACAAGATGCCACTGCTTCTTGTAGCCATGAGGATACACCAGGGAAGGATTTCTTAAAGCTCTGAATTTTCTGTGCAGCATCCTCCACGCTGCATTTGAGTTGTTCTGCAAGGGAATTTGCTCCCATTCCATATAGGATGCCATAAATGAGTCTCTTTGTGCTTTCTCTCTCCTTGGGAGAGATCAAGGACTCTTCTTTACCAGCCCATCTTGATGCGATCATAGTAAAAATATCACCATCTGGTTTACTTAAAAGCTCAGTTAATGTAGCGTCTTTAGAAAAATGAGCCATTAAGCGTAACTCAATCTGCGAATAATCAGCAGTCACCAACAACCAATTCTCCTACAAACATAAAAGGTAAGCCGTGACAAACAATCGCCCTATTATTGTTACAGGGCATATTCCAGAAATTACAATTATTATCTCATAGAGAAGTATTCAGCAATTGCACAAGCTAAATGAACAATACCTGAGTGGGAATGAAAAAATCACGGGCGTTAATCTGATGATGTTCATCCCTTGGCTCTATTGAGTGATCATGACTGTTCCCTGTACTGAATTCAATTAAGTGTTCAACACACTACAAAGAAACAGGACAACACAGTCAGTTATTCCTTGGAACCTAAGAAAACATACATACACAAAGTATTGCAAAATTTTACCTGGAGATTTGGCTCCTCCATTGATAAACGACCAGTGGCAGTTGATGTTTGAAGCCAATTTCCATGTATGATGTACCTTTGTGATTGAGTGCACAACTGAGCCCGTGAACAAATGGACCCCAATGTGCCATTCAACAATTTTGCCAAGGTTCTATGTTCCTTAATCACTGGAATAATAGGGTGTTGGTCCCTGATAAAGAGAATATTATAAAGTTTTCAATGAAAATGAACAACTAAGGGGAGGACAGATGTTTAAAAAGAGATTTAATCCAAATGGCCATAATTTTATTGTTAAGTGATAATGCCATTGCACTTTTAAGCCATGAAAAACTGTAGCTCAAAGGAATACCTCAAAGTAAGCCACGAAATGATGGAAAAAATGAGCTAAGCATCATAATTGTGTTGCTTCCTTGCCACAGATATCCAGACTAAGCATATATTAACAAACAGCGACAGAAGAAATGTAAAATAGAAAAAACAAACTGGTAACATTGGTACACTTCCACATGGGGACTGAAGAGTGGCTCTGGTGACAGCGGAGGTTACTTGGTTGCAATGGCTTCTTGAGGATTTTGGTGTCTCAGTATCGGTGGCTACTCTTCTTTTGACTAACAGTACATGGGCTCTCAGTATTTCCCGTGATCTAACAAAGCATGAGCTCGCCAAGCATATTGGTGTTGATATTTATTATACACAGGCACAGGTTCAAGATGGGATTGTTGCTCCTAGATACGCGCCTTCAGACTTGCCGTTGCCTGATTTCTTCACAAAGGCACAGACTCGACCTCAGCATAGGTTTTTCCTCTCCAAACTCAGTGTTGTTGATACACCATGAGTTTGAGGGGGGGGGGGGGGGGGGGGGGGGGGAAGTAGTGTATGTGTACTTCTTGTATTTTTCCTCTCTTTGAGGGGTTTTTTGTATATCGTGTACATGTCTATATAGGGCCCTAGAGCCCTCTATCAATACAAGTGCTACTCTTGACAAAGAGAGTCAATATTTTGGTTCTAGGGGAAAAAGTAATAGCAGTAAAACATGTGGAGAAATGTTTGGGGATAGACTTTTCCTTCTATTTGGACTATGGTAGCTGGGTTAACATAAAAAAAATTCAGACAGCATAAAAAAGTTTTCTAATAAAAAGTCTTATATGAATGAGTAAAGAATAGTATTGCATTTGATATTAAATTAGAGAGAAATTTGATCCGGCCCTGAAATATTACTGGGAGAGAGAGAACTTATTTGGCACTATAATTGTCTTAAAGACATGCTAGACCTCAGAACTGAAAAGTGTGAAAAAAAAAATACCTTAGATGCTCTATAGACTGCTTGTTGGTGCTAGGATGCAACTTTCCTTTCTCACAACCTTTTGAAGCTGGCAATTTTAAATGTGTGTACAGAATGTCAGCAATATCAGCAGTTGCATTTAGTGAGAAATTCTTCCCGGCTAATTTATATGCTTCCTTCTCTAGTTCCTTCAGTTTTCTTATTATAATATGCCGCGCACTGAGGCATGCATCCATGTCAGCACCGATTCCCCAAAGTTCCATATCAGCAATAACGTTTACCTATCCAAATGGGTGGAAAAGAGATTTTGCAGCATCTAATAAGCAAAGCAATAAACCTAATTTAGGCAAGGAAAAAGAAAATTACCAATGGACCTTCAATGGTTTCAACCAAACCATTGAGATTTTGAGGAAAAAGTAATTTCTTCAAAACAGAATTTAAAGCTCGTGTTAGCGCAGCACGTCTACAACAGCCATTGTGTGCTGCTTTGTGCATCTGATTTCTCCATCTTCCATCCCGATTTGCAGCAGCAGCAGCTTCACTGTGAAGCCGTCTCTTCACTAACTATTATCACAAGAGAGAGAAATACAAATGAACTAGATTGCCTGAAACAGTTGAGAACCAAAGTTGGCAACTGTAAAGAAGGCAACGCCTTCAAAATAAGTTTGAAACAGTAATGCATTAATAATGAAAAACAAAAGGCATTGCAGAACATGACATATTTGTTGTACCTTGTCAAGGTTCGGCGCCGTTTTGCTTTCCTCATCAGGCCACAGAACCCATGCAACCACGCAAATGTCTAATCCATTGTAAACAGCTATTGGTGGTAGCAACACATAAGAGTTGTCTAGTACTTCAATATTGTTCAATACTTTATGGTCAAGATGAAATCTTGCAAGTCGTTGGCAAGAAATATAAGCAGATTTAAGAGCCTGAATCTGGTTCTTCATGTTCCACGTAATTTTCCTGATCCTCTTATGTTGCATAATGTCACCTATTTTATTCCATCTTCTCAGAAAATTCATACACACCTCAATGGAATCATTGTTACCAGCTGTGACTAGATCTTTCGGGAAGTTGCAGTAATAAACGGGGGAATTTTCCCAACAGATAGCCAATCCGAAGACTTCAAAAAGGGTCAACGATAATTTGGTCGATTTCTTGACAAAATGAAGATCGAAGGAGAATTCACTAACAGCAGACCATTGGTCAAGAAAAGAATCAACCCCCCCTGGAAAGTTGCATGCGTTGATAGGACCCTTGTCAGCAACATTTTTACTGCCTGATTTATCAGTGATCTGTGTGCAGTAAGGTGACACTGCTTCCTGGATATTGGTGTAAGCATTAATAGGTATTCCTGAATTGTGACTCAAAGAACCAGGGCGGGTATCCTCTGTTAAACTATCTATAGAAGCCCTTTGAGCAGCAGCATATTTAGAGCAGTTACGTTTATCATCAGTAACATGCATCACTAAAGCTACCTTATCGCAATTAGCTTGATCTCCAAGAGCAACTCTGGTATCCATAGCATCTCGAGTTGGGGAGTCCTCAATAGTTGGGAGCGGAGGTGCCATAAACTGAGGAACTTCTACACCAAGTGACTTGAAAGCAGAGAATGCTGCTAATCTTGCTGCTTCTGCCTCCTCAAGAACAATCTTGCGGGCTCCATTTTTTATCTTCTTGGCTATACCGAATTGCATTCGGCGTAAACCAGAATCATCTAGTCAATTGAACGAAGTGTTATCAGAGTACGTTTAAGAAATATGAATAGTAAACAAGCTAAACAAACTGGAGTTGGAAAAGGCAGGATCTAACATCTACTTACTGAAGCTGTCAAGGAGCAAATAAGAAAATAAAATGATGAAACCATGAAAAGATAGGTGTAATGCTGATACAGATAATTTAATACAATGACTATATTCTGCAGACTTTAGCAAACTGTGCTTAGGTTGCCAAAGATATCACTTTCACTTGGAAGCCATTAAAAAATTACAACATGGTCCATGTGGCATAGACCATGAACGCCTTTTTATGTGCCCCATGCATCATGTGTTTCCTCCTCTCAGTCAATTGTGTTGTTTATAGTGGGGTCAATTATTGTTGGATTTGCATCATATCTTTAGGCCTTTCAAATTACTTCAGTTCTGGACAGTAAGTGACAAATTAAGAGCAACTTATTACATTGATATCCTGGAGTAAAAAATAAGATGATGTGGTGGACATCAAGAGGCAAGGAGTTAGGATTATTCTACTAAAGCTGCTCAATAGAGATTTAGTTCTTAATGTAATAAACAATTATGTGTATGTTGCAACTAATTTGTGGCTGCACAAGAGATCGTGGCAATGTTTTCAAGTCATATGACTAATCACGATTATTCACGACGAGTCGGCCTGGTCGGTTCATTGAGTTCAATTAGGAGTAATGACCCAATTAATCTGACTAATCGTCTGGTCATACAAATAATCGTCACTTAATCGCAATTGATCATCCGATTAGTGGGTGGAACGACCAGTCCGCTAATGGCTGCTGACTTGCTGGGATTCAAATGGGCTAAAACATAGGCCTGCTAGGGTTAGTACTTAGTATATCCCAAGTCCCCCTGTCCCCCAACAGCAGCAACCCTCTCCAGCCCCCTGCCTCTGAGCCGTCCCCGAAGCCCACCACCACCGCCTCTCCAGCTCGCCATCGCCACTGCCAGAAGCAGCACCATCAATGGATGTTGCCTCCACTTCAAACCGCTACAGAGTCACGCCGGCACCAAGCGGGGACACTCCAGCATCACCACCAAGACATGCCACTGCTCCTCGGCATCATCACCAAACAAGCCACTGCGCTGCCATCGTTGCTCCTGCGCCACCACCCACCATCGTCATGCTCCTACAGGATGAGCTCGTCCTCTAACAATGGTCAGCCAAACATTTTCCTCCTCCCTTTCCTGAGCTTTTGACTGCTTGCCCTTCCTTCTTCATTATGTATACTATATAGTATATAGGATAAAGTCCAACTTACTCCACTAAACTATTTTTTGGTTTAGTTTATCCCCATAAAATGCCTTTTTGATTCAAATTTACCCTCTAATACAATTTGTCCTTTTAATTCTCCCTACAAAAGCATAATTTTAATATGAAACTTAATAAGATGATAAAGCACATCATACACTTCAGAAAAATACATTTTGAATTTTTTTGTTATTATTTTCATATAATTTTTTATCCTAAGGATTAATTAAACTATTAAATGCCTTTCCCTGTAAAAATAATGATAAAACAATATAATGTATTTTTTAACATGTTTTATGACGTGATTTATCATCTTGTAAAGTTTGATCTTAAAATTATACTTGTGTATTAAAGGAAAAAAACACAAAATACATTAAGCGGTGAATTGACCCAAAATCATGTTTTGGCGGGGTAAACTGAATCAAAAAGTAACTTAGGGAGATATCTGGACTTTGGCTAAACTTGAGTAAAATAGGCCTTATGCTTTGCCTAGAGCTTGAGAGATTTTGGGGATTGGCGAATTGTTTCTTTATCATTGATTGCCTCCTCAAATAACAGCCATACCTCTGTTTATATAGAGGTAGGGCCAACCCTAATCCTAAATAATTGATCTTATCCCTAAAATAACCTAACTTGGGTGCTAAGGAAGAATGGTGGTGCTACAGTAACCGAGATGCTACAGTAGCGTTTCACTGCAGTACCAGGCCCAAAGGTCAGCCCATAACATTATATGTATATACATGGGCAATGCTAATTCATACACAGGGTGCAATATATTGAGTCATGCCCCAGGCAGCCCCACTACAATGGAATAATCACTTCATGAATGTGCATGGCTCGTTCCAGTCCTTAGAAAGGCAATTAATTGTGACCATTAATTGCAGCGGTTGATTTCCTTTTTTAATTCCATCTACACTATAGCAATGCTTCCGACAAATCCGGCAGCAAGGCCTGCTGTCAAAAACAATCAGAAATTTATTCATATCTGCATACATTACATTTAAATGTTTTAAACAAAACAAACGAGGTGAACCATGCACAAATATCAATTATTTTTCTAACCGCAAATAATGATCACTACAAATGCAAAATCTTTTACTATTTGCAATCTAGCATCAAACATGTAGTGATGGTTCAGTAAAAGCTGCTCAGTGAAAAATTGTTCAGTAAAAGAAGTTGGATGAAAAAATATTCAGTAGTGATTTTAAGATAATTTTAATATGAAACTTAATGAGAGGTCCGTGTTGTCGTGTTTGCTCTGCAGTTCAATGGCTGTAGATTGGCTAGTGTGGGCCACCTCAATTGATATTTTTTTTTCATGTCATTTTTCGCTGATTGTTGTGGTTCCAAATTTTTGGCAGCGTTGGATTGATCGGTCTGTGCTTTTAGCTCTTTCTAACTAGTAGTGTTATCTTAAGTGATTAACCAACTCAAATTTGCTACGCACTATAGCAGTCAATTAGAGCAGCAAGATTATCTCCCTACAGCTGATCGGTAGCCCGTGAACATCATTGACAGAGGAAACTCCATGTGTAAGCGTCATCTTCATAATTATTTATACTCTGTATTGCATGAAGCAGCATTGAAACAATACATCTGATGATCTGTCAGGGAAGGTGTTGATTCTTCTCCAATTGCAGCAGATAACAGGGGAGGAGGACGTTGTGGGGCCTCTTCCACTCCATCGTGGTAGAGCAGCAGGACTACAGGAAACAGTCACCTTTCAAGCCGGCACTCTGCTTCCCGATCTCATTTGCCATCAGAGTGAGATGATTCAGAATCATTTTGCCATAATAAAAAAAACGTTCTGAATATCTGTGACTTTTTATACCTTAGTGTACCCATTGCTTCATATATTGTTTGGTGACTAGGTCGCAGATTACCCTCCCCCCCCCCCCCCACCCCCCACTCAGAGCAGCATGTTAGAACGTTTTCATCGTTCTTCCCCAATTTGTTATAACTTGCCTGATATAGGTTCCTGATTGTGCCAATTTTATATTTATGCAACTCATCTAACATTGTACTGAATTTATGACGAACTAAGTGCTCAGATGGTTAGTATTTACACTATCATTTGAAAAGAAGATTCTTGACATACTGTTCCTGACACTTTTCAGTGTGCACTTCTGTAGTCTACTGTAAATGGGCAAAGAAGAATCCGAGTAACAAAACTCTCACTTTCGTGCAAGTAATCTTAGCAATCTTCCGGTATGCTGGTTTGGAGACATAATTTGCATGCTTCCTGAAGCAAGGTAAAACAGCAATGGTCCTCTTCATTTTACTGTGGATGTTACTTTTTCTGATTTTATAATTACTAATCTTATAGTGAACATTGTGGGTGAATTACCCTGAACTGATTGATTTTTATTAACCCTGAAATATCCGGAAGATACTGACAATCTTGTACCATCCAGCTGCTAATGGCATTCAAACATCTCTACTGCCCCGTATTAGGGAGGAAGCAATAAATACATATATAAATGTTCTTCAATCCTACCATAAGAACTGTGCATCTGTAGGCTCCTCTGGTCATTTGACTCTCCTAGATTTCTCAAACTCTTGCCCAGTGTTATTGTATTCCCTGTGCATTGACACAGCAAATTTTTTTTTTTCACTTTGTTTTACAGCTTTGGTAAAGAGTGCAGGTTTGAGAAATGATTGTCGATTAGATGGTCGTTCCGATCGGGTGTCTCTTGTCTCCTCAATTTCTGTAATATTAGCTGTTTGGATGCTGTTCCCTCGATTGATTACAATCCATGATCTTACAATAAAGGTGCGAGTTGCTATGCTGATTAAGTTATAATGTTTCTTTTTTTTTTTCAGATTCATTTTGAGGGACAACTGTTTAAATTCTTGCATACTATTTTCAGTATGACAATGATTCTGTTGTTCCCAATCGCCTTATGCTTTATAGTGAAATTGTGAATCCAGGTGGGATCTACTTATTGGACAAGGGAGAGGACGGTGTAATTTATGTAGGAAATATGGTGAATCCGTCCACCCTGGAACAAATATTTGGTGTCTCTACGGTGGCTGCATTACCATTCCAATTAAATCTACTTATGATCTATATTTATTGTCTATTGAATTCCTCACAATACTATCTCGAACCTCAAACGATTTTTTTCATGTCAGTTTTTGCTGATTGTTTGCGATCAGCCAACAACTCAAATCTGCTATGGACTACATCAGTCAATTAGAGCAGCAAGATCATCTCCCTACAACTGTTTGGCGGTGGCATAGTTTGTAAGATTATGGGAAGCCAACTGGCATGGGCTAGCCATTTCAGATGGAGTGTTGTTTGTAATACCAATTGTAATCTTCTCAGTATTATGACTTTTTTCTTTTATGCACCCAATAGCTATCAATAATGAACTGTATTGTGTACGCAATTGACACTGATAAAGTTTCTTTTAATATCCAAAAATTAAGATGGATGTTTGAGTTCGTCCAATTACTGGGTGCCACTGAACAGATTGGCTCAATGATTTTCCATTAATTTGCAGTTGATTCAAATTGGCAGCGGTGGTTAAAGAGCTATCTGCCCTTTTTGTGAAGTGAGCAGCATTCACGAGCCTTTACGTTGTTACTCAAATATACGAAGTGAAATGCATTCTACATCTGTTTCCAATATGGCTCTGCAGCATCCATTTACTCCACATACTCACAGATGTCATCAATATTTATCGAACATGCACTGCCGAAGCACATGTAGAAACCAGGGTGGTGTAATATTCATCGAATAAGCAGCAGACATTCTGTTTTCACTATGAAGACGTTGGCAGTAAATGTGAAATCGTAACATGTTGGCTCTGGTGGAATCGGAAAAAGAGCTGGTGCAGCACATTTGTTGCTGGCGCCTTCTCCGCCATGGTTGACTTCGTCACGATGCCTTGGGCAGATCCATGTCGAATGTTGGGTAACGATTTCGCCAATCACAACGCCTTGCCAGTTCTTGCAGTTCTGTTAGATCGTGGGTCCATGACGTCTGTCAGTTGGATCTGCCCACAAAGTACTGGGTCAGATATCGTGGATCTGTGGGTTCCGCAGCACCTGGTTCAGGGTCCCAAGCGACCCGGCTATAGAATGCTTATTTTGTACCTAGCTACTGTTGAAAATAATCTTGTCATGTAAGAGTTAGTGTTATTAGCTACATATGTATGTGCATGTGTAATCTGTCACATGAGCTGTACAAGGTGGTAAAGATCAAGTTTGTCTTGATCTCTATCTGTTGACAGCTCAGGACCGCAAGAGATTGAGTTGTACTGTCTAGGATGGTACTGTAGATGGTCGGTTACTGTAGAAACCGCCCTAAATAGTCTATAAACCAATGTAACCTTTGTGAGTGAATACAGAGCATAGTGTTAGCTCCATTGGCTCCTCTTCTTTGCATTTTTATCCCTTCTCAATCTAGTTAGTTAGGTCCAACATTTGGTATCAGAGCCGTGGTGAAATATGGGGAAGGGAGCTCATTGGCGAAGGAGAGTTCGGTGACATTGCAGTATCCGTTACTGTCAGAAAGCAACTACACTGCATAGGCTATCAAGATGAAGGTCTACCTCAAGACGCAAGGCGTGTTGGAGGCGATTGACTCGGAGAAAGTCGTCGATGAACAAAAAGATCAAGGCATCTCAGAAGAGACACTCTTGCTGATAGCAGAAAAGAAGACTGCAAAAGAAGCATGAAATATGCTCAAAACCATGAACATGGGTGCTGAGCGTATCATGGAGGCAAAGGTACAGACCTTGAAACTGAACTCGATGCTCTACGCATGAAAGATGGGGAGTCGATTGATGTTTTTGCTATGAAGCTAACAGCAATTGTCAGCAAGATCCGTGCTTTGGGGGAGAAGATTGAAGAGGCCTATGTTGTAAAGAAGCTTCTTCGAGTTGTGCCAAAAAGCTTCTTCCAATATTGAGCTTTTTTTTTTTGAGAAAATGCAATATTGAGCAGTTTGGAGATTTCAAGATCATGCCCGTTGAAGAGGTAATCGGCCATTTGAAGGCATATGAAGAACGGATCTGCATATACGATGATTATGTGGGGGAGCATCTCTTGTTGACTCTGTTGGGGGTAAGAACTATGGGAGAGCTGAGATGAAGAAAGCTAATAGAACTGAAACTTTGGCAGCACAAGCTTACATCTTACATTGCACATAGGGTGCTATTTATAATACATGGTAGGTTGGCAGCAGCAGTTGAAAAAACAAAATTGACTACTGTAGACAGCTGTTAGGCAGCTGTAAATGACTACTAGACCTAGCTGTAAACAGCTGTAAAAACCTTACTTACTAAGCAATGGTCTGCCTACCAGCTCTAGCTATAGCACAAGGATTATTTTCTAACATTTCTCCCCATAATCAAACCATTCCAATTCTAGCTCTCAATTTTTGGAATTTGACTCGCCCTATTGCTTTTGTTTGAATGTCTGCGAGTTGGTCCTTGGTATTGACAAACTCAATAGAAATGCTCCTGTTCTCCACACACTCCCGAATGAAGTGGTAGCGCAGATCAATGTGCTTTCTTCTCTCGTAGAAGACAAGATTTTTACTGAGTGCCAAGGAAGACATGCTATCCATCTTCAACTTCACGGTGGCAGCTCCCTTTCCTGTGAGGTCACCCAGCAACCGTGCCAACTAGATGGCTTGGCATGCCGCGTTGTTGCGGCAACGTACTCTGCCTCGCAGAAAGACAGAGCAACAATTCGCTGCTTCATCAATTGCCAGCTGATCAAGCTAGCACTGAGGAAGAACAAGGCACCAGATGTGCTCTTGCGAGTGTCGATGTCACCGGCATGGTCGCTATCGATGTAGCCAACCAGTTTTAACTCTCTAGAGCCACGCGAGTAGCCAAGGCCATGGTCAATTGTACCGGCGATGTAGCGAAGCAGCCTCTTCACCACCCCCATGTGCTCCACTGTGGGGCGTTCCATGAAGCGGCTGAGGTAGCCCACCGCGAAGGTGATGTCGGGTTGCATGTGGACGAGGTAGCGTAGGCTCCCGATTAGCCTCCGATACCTCGTCACATTGACCTCCGGCGCTGTGCTATTTCGGCTTAGCTTGAGTCGTGTCTCCAACGACATGGAGACTGAATTGCAGTTCTGCATCCCAGCACTCTCAAGGATCCACTTGGCGCAGGCCTTTTGGTTTAGTGCAATCCCACTAGCATGTTGGCGCACCTCAATCCCTAGGTAAAAGAAGAGGAGGTCGAGGTCGCTCATGAGGAATTGCAACTTCATCTCGTCCTTGAAGCGATTAATCTCCTTAGAGTCGGACCTAGTTATGATTAGATCATCGACATAGACACCAATGAGTAGACGCTCTTCGCCATGGCCGCGTCCATAGACAACATGCTCATGGGGGCTTTGCTTGAAGCCAAGGCCCTTTAGTGTTGCGTCAAGGCGATCATTCCATGCGCGCGGAGATTGACGCAGGCCATAGAGTGCCTTCAACCGTAGCAACTTCCCTTCTTGGCCAGTGATGACGAATCCTGGTGGCTGTGAGACATACACCTCTTCTTCGAGCACACTGTTCAGGAATGTCGATTTCACATCCATGTGATAGACTTGCCAACCTTGGTGCGCGGCATTAGCCGCACTGATTCCAAGCGTGCGACAAGAGCAAAGAATTCATTGAAGTCGATCCCATGTTGCACATAGCCCTTGGCGACGAGGCGTTGCCTTGTGCTTGATCATGTCACCGGCCTCATTCTTCTTGAGCTTGAACACCCAGTGTAGACCAATTGGGCGATAGCCACGTGGTAGGTCCACGAGCTCCCAAGTGTCGTTCTGCTTAACAGAGTCCATCTCCTCCCTCATGGAAGCTTGCCATGCTGTGTCACGCTCAACCTCTACGAAAGAGCTCCACTCTCCTTTGCTAGCAAGGAGAGAGCCAGAGTCGAGGTCACGTTGTGCCTCGCCGGGGATTGGCGCATCTCCAATGATGTTGTCGATAGTGCGATACCGTAGTGGCTCCTCGTTGTGGTACGCATCCACCCGCTCATCGTCATCAGATCGCGGGGACACAAACTCTGGAGATGCTAGTGCTGGTGCAGGACTTTGGCGTCGACTGCTGCGGTGGCGGTGAAGTTGCAGGTGCACTTGGTGTCGCTGGGGACTCTTGTGTGGGTGCTAGCGAGGACGAAGTGGAGGAATCAGCTCCTCCAGATCTTGGAATTGTCATTTCGGGGAAGATGTGCTCCACGATAAAATTGCTGCTAGGCGCAGTTGAGTCGCCAGCCTCCCAGTCCAAGTTCGCCGTCTCATCAAAGATGGCATCACACGTGATGTGCACCCGATTGTTCACCGGGTCATAGGCGCGATAGCCCTTGACGCGCTCATCATAGCCGATGAAGACCACAGGGGCACTCCAGTCGTCGAGCTTCTTGAGATGTGGACGTGTGTCCTTGACGTAGATGACGCAGCCAAAGGTCCGTAGATGCTGCACAGCCAGCTTTCGACCATGCCAGGCCTCAAATGGCATCTTGCCCTCCATGCTTTTCGTGGGAGCACATTTGAGCAAGTAGACCGCTGTGGTGACCGCCTCCCCCCAAAATTTTGATGGCAGCTTCCTCTGCTTCAGCAATGCACGCACCATCGCAACCACCATCTGATTTTGTCGCTCGACGATGCCATTTTGCTGCGGGCTGTAGGGCACAGTGAATTGGCGTAGCACTCTATGGTTGTTGCAATGGTGCGCAAATTCAACTGAGGTGAACTCGCCGCCATTGTTGGTGCGGATCATCTTCAACTTTCGACCGCTTTACGCTTCAGACACCGCCTGGATCCGTTGGATTGATGACCCAGCATCAACCTTCTCGGACAACACCACCCACATGTAGCGAGTGTGGTCGTCGACGAGGAGGAAGTAGCGGTGTCCACCAGGAGTTGCAGGCGTGATCGGCCCACATACATCACCGTGGACCAACTCAAAGGGTTGCTCAGCACGGTACTTCGTCTTCTTTGGGAATGGAGTGCGCCTTTGCTTGGTAGTGATGCACACGTCGCAGAGTTGTTCAACATGTTCCAACTTATGCATTCCACGCACCATGTCCTGTGTGGACAAACGCCGCAATGCGTCAAAGGAGATGTGGCCGAATCGGTCATGCCACCTCCAGGCGTCATCATCGCGGCGGGCGGCAAGGCATATTGGGCGCGCGATGTCGAGGTGCAACACGTATAGCCGGTTGGCGCCACGTTGGCCCTTCGTGAGGAGGCGATCTTGCCGATCCCAAACATGGAGCATGCCATCGTCGATGTGGATCTTGGCGCCATTCTCATCAAGCTGCTCGAGGCTGATGATGCTATTGCGGAGGCGCGGGATGAAGTAGATGCCAGTGAGGACTTTGTGGGAGCCATTCTTGTCGTTGAAGATGACAGAGCCACGACCCTTGATGCTAACCTTCGAACCATCGCCAAACTTGACGGAGCCGATGATTGAACGGTCGAGATCGGAGAATACGTCCTCTTGGCCCGTCATGTGGTTGGTGGCCCCGGTGTCGAGGTACCACCCCTAGATATGCCCGACATCATCTTCCGTGTCACTGAGGAACGCTTGTGCGCGTGGCTCATCGAGGTGCACACCCACCGGTGCCACCGAGAGCGCGCACACTTGCGCCATCAGCACTGTGGGCTCATCATCATCCTCATCCGCCTGCGCGAGGTGTGCCTGCGCCTTCCTGGGCACGAGGCAATCTTTGGCCCAATGCCCATACCGACCTCAGTTCCTACACTTGTCCTTATCATCGGAGTTCTCGCTATCTTTAGTGTCGTTCATGCGACCTTGCTTCTTCCTCGAGCCTCACAGGAGTCGCCTAGCATTCCCCAAGAACTTCAAAGACTTGGGCCCGCCATCGTGTTCATGCATTTGCTTCGACCGAGCAAGCCACTGCTCCTCGGTGAAGTAAAGCTTCCTGCCGGAGAGGATTGGTTTCTCTGTCATAGCTGGAGCTGTCGCTAATGCCTCTCGGTCATCGACCGCCTTCATCCTCCCTGCAACTTCCTCGATCGAGAGTTGCCATGTGTCGAGCAGAGTCTCGATCGAGAGTGCGAGTTGGGAGTACCTGCTGGGGACGACGCAAAGCATCTTCTCTACAGCGCGCTGCTTGATGACGGGCTCACCATGGATTGATAGTGAGCTCATCAACCCAGTGAGGCGAAGTGTGAAGTCGTCGACCTACTCGCCTTCACAGAAAGTGAGGAGTGCCCACTCTCGTCGAAGTCGTTGTAGTGTCGACTTGCGGGCGCGATCAGAGCCGATGTGCATGGAGCGGATGGCCTCTCATGCGTCCTTTGCCGTCTCCTTCACTGCCACT
The DNA here is from genome assembly GCA_001602275.1 of Zoysia japonica. Taxonomy (NCBI): domain Eukaryota; kingdom Viridiplantae; phylum Streptophyta; class Magnoliopsida; order Poales; family Poaceae; genus Zoysia; species Zoysia japonica. Next base: position 2,079,864 of record BCLF01000048.1, on the reverse strand, counting down.
GTGCGGATCACCTCCGGGGGCATAGCCGATAGGATGGCGTCAACGGCTGCGCGAACATCTTGACGACTTGCATCGCCGTGCTCGACCGCATCCCAGAGGCCACGCGCCTCAAGCTTCACCTTCATGAGGAGGCTCCAATCCTCATAGTTGTTGCGCGTCAGTTGCAGATATAGTGTGCTACCGACTTCCTTGACCACGCGATGGACCACCACTTCCGTGGTGTCTGTAGGCCTACCACGGCGCGTCATGGAAGAGGAACGGCGACGATACGCATGCCCGTCGGCTAGAGTATCCTCTCATGCCGGAGCTGATGCCATAGATCACAACACAGGCTCTGATTACCAAATGTTGGGGGTAAGAACTATGGGAGAACTGAGAAGGTGAAAGAAGCTAATAGAACTGAAACTTTGGCAGCACAAGCTTACATTTTACATTGCACATAGGTTGCTATTTATAATACATGGTACGTCGGCAGCAGCAATTGAAAAAACAAAATTGACTACTGCAGCTAGCGGCAGACAGCTGTTAGGCAGCTATAAATGAATGCTGGACCTAGCTGTAAACAGCTGTAAAAACCTTACTAAGCAATGGTCTGTCGACCAGCTCTAGCTACAACGCAATGATTATTTTCTAACAGACTCGGCCTCGGTCCTAGGAAAAGAAAGGCAAATGCTACAACTGTGGCAAACATGGTCAGTTCGCTAAGGGGTGCCCTGAGGAAAAGAAGGAAGAGGCACTGCTTGTGACGACCGATGACGAGCCATGTCTCCTGTGATGATGCGTTGATGGTCAACTAGTTTGTTAGCATGTGTGTGCTCTGCATGTGTTAGTTCATGGAGTGTGTTTCGAGGCTGTTAGCTAGTTTTTAGGAGCTGGATATGTTGCAGCTCATATTCGTATGTGGTGGAATAGGTAGCAGCATGCAGGTTAGAGCCCATCTTGTGTTTCCAGGTTGTTAGCTAGTTTTCAGGAGTTGAATATGTTGCAGCTCATATTCGTATGTGGTCGAATAGGTAGCAGCATGCAGGTCAGAGCCCATCTTTTGTGGATCGTATGTGCGTGAGCATGAGATCATGGAAGTAGCTTGCTTCCGTTGTGCATGCAAGAAAGGCTACTTAAGCCATATACTTAGGTTGGTGGATTGCCATGATAAGATTAGAGAGTGATTGTTGAAAATAATCTTGTCATGTAGAGTTATAGCGTTATTAGCTGCATATGTATGTGCATGCGTAATCTGTCACATGAGCTATACATGGTGGTAAAGATCAAATTTGTCTTGATCTCTATCTGTTGACAGCTCAAGACAGCAAAGAGATTGAGCTGCACTGTCTAGGATGGTACTGTAGATGGTCGGTTACTGTAGAAACCGCCCTAAATAGTCTATAAAAGAACATGTGTAGGTCCTTTGCTATGTAACCTTGCGAGTGGATACAGAGCATAGTGTTAGCTCCATTGGTTCCTCTCCTTTGCATTTTTATCCCTTCCCAATCTAGTTAGTTAGGTCCAACAGCTACAAATTATAAATGTCTGTAGCACTATTCTACACCTAGCACTAATTACTGAACAAAGTTGAGCGAAAATGTCTTGCTAATTATCATCGATAACAACTATAATCTCGGAACTTATTTTTTTGTAGTCACGGTCAGTATATACTTTTATTCAGTAGTTGTGTGTGTGTTAGGGTGATTACATGGACGACCAGGACCGACAGGCTCGGTAGTCCTCCTAGTCGACGACTAATCGTAACTAATCACCTTGTTGGTCCCAGTGAACGACCTGCTGACCGGGCAACTAGAAAACATTGGAACGTGTAACAATGGAATCTAAGAGAGATTAGGAGTTGAGAAGCTTCTACAATATCATTTGCGGTAGTTTGGACGTATACAATGAAGGTGGCAGGACGCACCGGTTCATAGCTTGATGACAAGTTGACCTAATTATGTGAAGGCAGAGAAAGATCAAACTTGAAATGTGATAAGTCTATGAAGTGAGATCTAAAGGATTGGAATATCGCTAAGGTGCTTGCGTTAGAGGTTGGCAATTCATGTGCCAGAAACATAATTGCCAATTTACCTCTTTTTTTTCTTTTGTTGGTTGGCTTTTCTCTTTTCCATCTACTTTTTCTTTTCTTTTCATTTTTTTTTAAAAAAAAATCCTTTATGCTTTGTCTCTTCAGAGTTTCATCTCTATCCTACCCACAACTTGATTAGGACAAAAAAAAAGCTTTGTTTTTGTTGGTGTTGTTCTTCTTCTCGTTCTTGTTTTCGTGGTAGTTGGCGTCAGCTTTTGACCACCAGATTTTATACAATAAAGTATGTTACACAAAAACATTACTGAAAAAAATCAACCATAGACGGACAACAAACCTTGCCCAGACCAAGTAGAGGAATCAAAAAGAGCTTTTGCAATTTCTGGAATAGATGCTTCAGCAATGGCAACAGGAGTGCGCAGACCAGATTTGTATAGAGCCCTTGCACGCAAGCCCTATATGGCATTTTACATAAACATAATGTTTCTATAAGAGGAACATATGATGAATTCATTTGTATAACTGAAGCACACCTTGACAAAAGGAATTGATGTAAGTTCAGCAATTTCTGCCCTAACTCCAAAAGAGACACGATTTTGGAACTTTGCAACAAGACCTTCTAAATCATGCCACCCAAGCCTCTGGCAAAAAGCAGAAACCATTGAAGCAAATCTGCCAGCATTTTCCTGTAATGCTTGGATCATACCCCTGGCAACTTTAAATGCCTCACAAACATAAACGACAGGAATCTCCTGAAAGAAGCATCGAATAAAAAAGGATATAATCTTCTGAAAGTGAAAAAAAAATATTATAATCAATGATATGTGACATAATGCCATCTTATAGGTACAAAAACAATCTAAAATACTACAGGGACAAAATGAGCACCAGACAAGACAAACAGACAGACAGACAGATAGACTCAATCAATTCATGGATGTGAATAGCATGTGCAAACCTCAGTCTTATATTTGTTGTCACAGGTGAAAAAGTAATGAGAAAGAACAAAGAAGAAGATGTAGGAATCAAAATAAAGCCAAAAAGGTAAAAAGACCAAAGTGGATCCTACAAAGAAAAGTAACAATGAAGAATGTGTAGCCATGGATATTTCCCAGCGTCCCGCCATTCTCTAGGCTTTCACCCTAGGGTTCCCTGCGCCTCACGATGGACTTTGTCCGTATCGCTGCCACAAGTTTCTCTCCATGGACAGCTTGTCGTCCATGGTGGCTGGCTGTTGACCACTCGACCAGCAGCAGCAGCACCCCAACACTAACTCTTAGCTGCAATAACAGCAGCAGCAGCACACAACACACACACACACACACACAGATCTGGACTGAAGAACAGCAGCTGCAGCAATCTAACTCTTTCTCCAAGCTACTGCTGCAGCAGCACACACACACACACTCTGCTGGACTGGACGGGGGAGGATGTTGGCAGCACAGCGCCTGTAGGATCAGCCAAGGGCCCTGTTTGGTACAGCTGAAACTAAAAAATAAGCTAGCATATTTTGAGTTGGTATAATAAGCGGCTGCTCAAATAAGCAGATGTTAAATAAGCAACGTGTTTGGTGAACTGCTTTTTTCCTTCATTGAGAAAGGCAGCTCGTGTAGGAAGGAGGAGCCTGCAGCGGTGAGGGGCTGAGTGTCAGCCACCCGGCTCTAGCCCCGGGGAAAAGGCTCAAGTTCCGACGGCCAGGTGGGGCGAGCTCCAACAGCGGTCCGGCATTGAGGCCGCGTGAGGTCCGGCAGCGGCGTGAGCTCTGGCGGCAGCCCTCGAAGGAGCCCACAAGGAATGGAGGACGGCGAGGCGGCGCAAGTTCCAGTGGCCAGGCGGCTCAAGCTCCGACCACAGTCCGGCAGCAAGCCGGCGGCGACGAGGCGGCGCGAGATCCAACCACAAGGTGGCGCGAGCTTCGGCTGCAGCGAAGAGCCGCCAGCTCCGGCGACGTGAGGAGCGAGCATCAACGTTGGCTACACGGCTCAATCTGTGCAGCGTCTCAAAAAAGCTGGCCGCAGGCCGCTAGCTTCGGCAGCGGTTTCTCACAGCACAAACGGAAGAAGCGCGAAAAAGAAAATCGGTTGATAAGTTTTCCGTTTGGGAGTAGAAGCCGCTGTTTTTTGCTAAGAAGCCGGAAACAAGCGGTCCCAAACAGGGCCAAGAGCCGGGGAAGAAGAGTGGAGTAGATTAGGACTGACATGCTTCTCAATATGCTACTTTTTCTTTACACCTTGGTGATATATATTGGTAGGATCGTTGATCCTCCGACGGCTACGTGGGTTGTAGGGATGAGAGAGAGTTGGCGCCATGGTCCTCACAGCGCCCAAAGGGCAAGAGGCGCAGGGAGAAGCCCCACAACAGATTTCTTCTGTTGTATTGCTTAGTTTTCTCCCCCTGTTAGGAGGTATTTATATTTTCTTAAACAACCAACTAAAGATCTGATCATAACAGATCTATCTAACAAATAGTAGATCCAACCTAACTTCAGATCCTATTCTTATGGTGATCTAACAAACTATGGCAACTAGAAGCTGCTTATCTCCTAATAGCCTCGTCCCTGCCTCAACAAGCAGCTCGTCCTCGAGCTAAAAACTCCGGTAATTGAAAGCTTCATCATTCTAGAGTTGTGGGCAGTGGTCGGGGCTGATGACCAACGGTGCGGATGGCGTCCTTGAAGGCCCCCTCCTAGAGCTGCTTGAAGGCACTCTCGGTCCAAATCACAAAACTCCCAAGGTGGCCATCAGGGGCGAGGTCGAGCAGGTTGACACGCTCAACGTTGCCAACATCAACAGCAGAGAGGTTGCGGAAGGGATTGCCGATCTTGGATCCTTCAGTGCCATAGACAATGAGCCAGCCCATGCGCTTGGTGTAGCAGCCGACGCGGCGGGAGACTGTGTAGCGTTGGCGCTTGTTGCTCGACAACAGCTTGTGGACACACCTGGTCCCGTCAGGGCGGATTGGTGCCTGAAAGACGTCGGGCAGCGGCAGGCCGGCCGCATCCCTGGCCATATCATCCTCCAGGGCCTTGACAGATATGAGGGGAGGCTTGCGGCGACCACGGCGACCGCGAGGTGTCTGCTGCTAGGGTGTTGGGGTGGCTCGGCGGCTGCAGCCTAGTCGTGCCGTATCCCTATATCTCATAGAAAAACACTGGTGGAAGGGTGACAGCGGTCGATGGCGGCGACATCCACTGATTTTCCAATTTGGAGAGGCAAACGGAGTTGTCGGCGATGGCGCGGTTCAAGTCACCGACCAGCTTGGCTATGTCGTCCGGTGTCAAGGCGGCGACTATGGGCGTGATCAGCACCCAGTTCGGGGTCGGCGCCCAAGTGGGGTCCGGCACCGAGGTGGGAGTCAGCGCCCAGGTGGAGAACTGCGCCCAGGTGGAGAACGGCGGCAAGGCGATGGTGGGAGGAGGGCCTGATAGATAAGTCTTAGCTTCGTTGGTGGTTTTAGCATCATTTGATGTGTCAGCAGCCTGCATGGCTGCATCACCGAGCTGTGTGGCTACTTCAGCAGCCCCTAGTAACTTTCAGCAATTCTTAGCAGCTTCTAGGAGCTTAGCTTCCTTAGTTAACAAGTCTAGCTGTAGAAGTAGCCAGATTGAGTTTGATTTAGTAGTAATTGCAGCTGTCCCAGCAGCAGTGGTATTCAATTTTGATTTGTAGTTGTAGCAGTCAAGTTATATTCGACTTGTAACATCTATATATATGCCCCTATGGATAAGGAATAAAATCAGCCATTCCATAGAGATCAAAACAGCTGTGCTGCTCTCCAATCCTCCTCTAACATTTGGTATCGGAGCAAGGTTCTGATCCATGGCGTCGGCTCCAGCGAGAGAAGATGCTGTCCAGCAAGTCTACCGTCGCCGTTCCCCTTCCAGGACTAGGCGAGGACGTCGCCGGCCTGAACCTGAACTCATCGTTCAACGTGGTGGCTCAGGCGGAAACAGAGGACCTCGCGATGCACCACGTGACTCAACAGATGAGTCATACCGCAACAATCATTGCCAGAATTGCGGCAAATTTGGCCACTGGGCCAAGGATTGCCGCAAGCCACAGCGAGAACTAGCCAATCTCACCGCTGAAGAAGATGAAGGTCCAGGGCTGCTCATGGCGCAAGTATGCACCACACGAGCAAAGCTTGCTGCCGCGCGTGGAGGACCACGCCACCGAGCCCGAACAAAGCATTGCTACCATTCCCAAGATTCACTTGGAGGAGCCCTGTGCGCAAATCAACCTTGTCGATGATGTTCGTCACGGAGACAAATGGTACCTCGACACCGGTGCAACAAACCACATGACCGGCTGCCGTGATGTCTTCTCCGACCTTGATCAGTGCATCACTGGCACGGTCCGTTTCGGCGACAGTTCGCTGGTGAACATCGAAGGACAGGGTACCGTCATCTTCTTCAGTGCTGGCGGTGAACATTGAGCCTTTACGGGTGTCTACTACATCCCTCGGCTCAAACAACATTTCTGTGGGTCAGCTCGACGAGAATGGCGCAACAGTGGAGATCAATGATGGCATGCTGCGTATCTGGGATCGCAACCAAAAGGTGCTGGCAAAGATTGAGCGTGGCTGTAATCGACTCTACATGCGCCTCGACATCCCGCAACCACTCTGCCTCGCCACCCAACATGATGACATTGCTTGGAGATGGCTTGAGAGGTTTGGCCACATCAACTTCGACGCACTTCGACAGCTAGCGAAGGAGATGGTTCGCGGCCTACCGAAGCTTGACCATGCAGACCAATTCTACGACACTTGTGTCCTTACCAAGCAGCAGCGGACGCCATTCCTGTCGCAGGCAAAGTTCCGCGCCGAGCATGCCCTCGACCTCGTCCATGGTGACATATGCGGCCCTGTCACTCCGACGACCCCCGGCGGCAAGTACTCTCTTGTTGGTCGATGACTATAGCCGCTACATGTGGCTAGTACTACTAGCATTCAAGAGTGACGCACCGGCTGCGATCAAGAAGTTCCAGGCCATGGTAGAACTGGAGAGTGACCGCAAGCTACGGATCTTGCGCACGGACTACGGCGGTGAGTTCACTTCCGTAGAGTTCGGAGACTACTGCGCATCCTCAGGCATTCAACGCCACCACTCAACGCCATATTCGCCGCAGCAGAACGGCGTTGTAGAGCGGCACAACCAGACAATCGTGGCGACAACGCACAGCTTACTCAAGCAGCGCAACATGCCAGCTAAGTTCGGAGGAGAAGCGGTCACAACGGCTGTCTTTTTGCTCAACAGAGTACCTACCAAGGCTCTTGACGGCAAAACACCATATGAGGCTGTGAGCTACCTTCGTGTGTTCGGTTGCATGGCATTCATAAAGAAGACGAAGCCAAATCAATCCAAGCTTGAAGACCGCGTAGCACCCTCGGCATCTTCATCGGCTATGAGACAGGCACCAAGGCGTACAGGGTGTTTGTACCTGTGTCACGGCGTGTCCACATCACACGTGATGTTGTGTTCGATGAAAAGCGTGGTTGGGATTGGAGCAAGAAGGCGATGATGTGCAACGCACCTAAGACTCCGTCATCGAGTCATCAACCTTTTCCTGTCGCCACCAATTCTAGATCATGGGGGTGTCAATCCAGTGTTCGGCACGCCACCGGCTTTGTCGCCTCAAGCCGCAAAACCGCCTCTCGCTGTGACACCGCCACCTACTCCAGCTCCAGCACCGGCGGTCGAGTTCGCAACGCCACCCTCCAATGCTGAAGAGCAGCTTGATGCTGAACATGGCGACACTCCCGTGCGTTTCCGCCGAGTGGACAATGTCCTTGGCGACGACGCACCACTGCCTGGCATGGCCATGCGCGAGCTTGCAGAGGCTGAGCTACACATGGTGAGTGCGCATGAGCCAGCCACATTTGCCGAAGAACAGAAGAAGACCGAGTGGCAAAGGGCGATGGAAGAAGAGATTCAAGCGGTGGAGGAAAACAGGACATGGCATCTTGTCGAGCGCCCACCTGGACAACGTCCAATTGGACTTCGGTGGGTGTATAAGCTAAAGAAAGACGCCGCCGACAACATCGTCCGCCACAATGCCCGCCTTGTTGCTAAAGGCTATGTCCAGCGTGCCGGCATCGACTTCGATGAAGTCTTTGCACCGGTGGCTCGACTTGAGTCTGCGAGGTTCATGATCGCCATCGCGGCGAAAGCCGACTGGAAGCTCCACCACCTTGATATTAAGTCAACATTCCTCAATGGTGATCTCAAGGAGGAAGTTTATGTCGAGCAACCACCCGGCTTCACCGTCAAAGGAAAGGAGCACCTTGTTTATCGGCTTGACAAAGCGCTCTACGGGTTGCGCCAAGCGCCTCGTGCATGGAACATTAAGCTGGACGCCAACTTGCTTGAGCTAGGCTTCAAGCGATGCACCTCTGAGCATGGCATATATACCCACGGCAACGGTGACCAACGACTCCTAGCAGGAGTCTATGTCGACAATCTCATCATCACTGGCGGCAATCCAAAAGAGATCAAGAAGTTCAAGGCGGAGATGAAGGCGAAGTTCAAGATGAGCGACCTTAGGTTGCTCTCCTACCTTGGGATTGAAGTGAAGCAGGGGAATAGAGAAATTTCCCTATCCCAGTCTGACTATGCCGCCAAGATCCTCACCACCGTTGGAATGCAAGGTTGCAACCCTTGCGTCATGCCCATGGAGCCACGATTCAAGCTGAGCAAGATGAGCTCAGCACCTGCTGCAGATGCAACACTCTACAGAAGCATTGTCGGAAGCCTGCGCGACCTCACGCATACACGGCCCGACATCAACTTTGTTGTCAGCTACGTGAGTCGCTTCATGGAAGCCCTGACGATAGAGCACTTTGCTGCAGTCAAGCGAATTCTTCGTTACCTTGCAGGCACTCTGTCCTATGGGCTATGCTACAAGAAAAGAGGAAGAGAAGGCGCCAAACTGATCGGGTATACTGACAGCGACATGGCAGGCGACATCGACACGCGAAAGAGCACTAGTGGATGCATCTTCTTCCTCGGCGGTTGCCCAATCAATCAGCTGGTACTCGCTGAAACAGCGAGTTGTGGCACTCTCCTCATGTGAAGCTGAGTACATTGCTGCTGCCTCTGCCGCTTGCCTAGGAATTTGGCTTTCAAGATTGCTTGGAGAACTGCAGGGCAGAGAAGCTGATCCATTTGTGCTGAAGATGGACAACAAGACAGCCATTGAATTGAGCAAGAACTCTGTCTTCCATGAGCGCAGCAAACACATCGACACAAGGTACCACTTCATTAGAGACTGTGTTGAACAAGGCAAGACAAAGGTGAACTACATCAGCACCAAAGATCAACTTGCTAATATCTTGACCAAGCCATTGAGAAGGATTATATTCTAAGAGCTGCGCAGCAAGATTGAGATGGCTGAAACTTAAGCTTAAGCATAGAAGCCAAGACTCAGAGAGTGATTGATAGATAAGTCTTAGCTTCATTGATGTTTTTAGCATCATTTGATGTGTCAGCAGCCCGTATGGCTGCATCACCGAGCTGTGTGGCTATTTCAGCAGCCCCTAGTAACTTTCAGCAATTCCTAGTAGCTTCTAGGAGCTTAGCTTCCTTAGTTAACAAGTCTAGCTGTAGAAGTAGCCAGATTGAGTTTGATTTAGTAGTAATTGCAGCTGTCCCAGCAGCAGTTGTATTCAATTTTGATTTGTAGTTGTAGCAGTCAAGTTATATTCGACTTGTAACCTCTATATATATATATGCCCCTATGGCTAAGGAATGAAATCAGCCATTCCATAGAGATCAAAACAGCTGTGCTGCTCTCCAATCCTCATCTAACAGGGCCTGGCATCGCTGATATCAGATTGGTAGGATCTTTGATCCTCCGACGGCTGCGTGGGTTGTAGGGATGAGAGTTAACCCCGTGGTGCTCATAGCGCCCAAAGGGCAGGAGGCGCTGAGGAAAGCCTCATAATAGGTTTCTTCTGTTGTATTGCTTACTTTCCTCCCCCTCTGTTGGGGGATAGTTTTCTAATCCACCAACTAAAGATCTAATCATAACAGATCTATCTCCTAACAAATAGTAGATCCAACCTAACTTAACTTCAAATCCTATTCTTATGGTGACCTAACAAACTATGACAGCTAGAGGCTGCTTATCCTCTAATAGCCGACGGTGGACATAACATATATATACACAATACAAGGCTTCTTGTACAAGCCTTAGTTGCCTTCTACTATAAGGCTTCAAGAGACTTCTACTACAAGGCTTCAAGTATTTTCTACTACAAGGCTTGTTGACTTGCTCACCAAGCCTTGACTTGACTTAACTAGGAAGAAAGGAAAATACTAACAATACATGTCAGCCACAAGAGTTATTTCTTTCATTTCTCCCCCAAGTCTTGTGTGTTGACTCCGATGTGGTATGGACCATTCCAATTCGAGCTCGGAGCCCGTGGAATTGACTCGCCCGAGTGACTTGGTGAGGATGTCTGTGAGCTGGTCCACAGTGTTGATGTTACTGGTCTTGACGCTTCCATCTTCCAGGCAGCTTCGAATAAAATGGTACTTGATCCTGATGTTGCTCCTCTCATGGAAGGCGGGGTTCTTGGCCAGCGCCAGGGCGGATTTGCTATCCACCATAAGCTCGACGGCTTCAGCCTTCTTGCCCAAAAGTTCGCCAAGCAGCTGAGTGAGCCAAAAGGCTTGTGTCGCGATAGAGGTGGCGGCGATGTACTCAGCTTCATAGCTTGACAGGGCCACCACTCGTTGCTTGAGAGACTGCCAACTCACCAGGCAGTTACCAAGGAAGAGGACTGGAGTAAAGAGCTGATATTTTGATCTCTATGGAATGGCTGATTTCATTCTTTGGCCATAGAGGCAATATATATATAGGTTACAAGTCAAATACAATTTGCGTAATGCAACTGGCTGTAAACAGCACTAAAACAAACCAAAATTGGCTACTGTTACTAGCTGGAATTACTGCCTAAGGACAAACTGTAACTAGCACTAAGTCAAACCAAAATTGACTACTGCTACCTAGACTTACTTCTTAAGGAAGCTAAGCTACTAGGGTGGCTGCTGTGCTGTCATATAGCAGCCATCCAAGCTGCTGATTCAGCAGAAGGTGCTAGAACACCTATGAAGCTAAGACTCATCTATCACAATTTACAGGCCTTAAATGTCTAACTGCATTCACAGGTCATTCACATACAATGCATAAATGTCAGGAACAAAAAAACTAGTACATAAATCTGCCAACTCGTCAAATATACCTGAGCAAGCCTTGATAACATCAATGCCACATAAAACCGTTTAGACACTCTGAATGTCTGTTCATTAATAAGAGAGTTTCCACCAGAGCGTGCTGGAGGCTTGTTGTGTATAGCAGTGTTTCTCTGAGGCCTTCCACGAACAGGCATTGCTGCCCCATGAGCCATGTGCATTAAGAAAGGTTCTGTTACTCCAACCCGGTTGCCCACAGACTGCATTTAAGGATACCAATAACCAACCACAAAAAAAAGGAATTAAGAAAAATACAAAAACAAGGAATGACAGCTTCAATCAATTAGAGTAATTTAGGAAAAATTGAGAAATGAGGTATGAATTTGCTTTGTGATACTCCCATGACAATGTACATCAAGAGTTCAATAGAGTATCTAATCTTTGCTATTATTATATCAATTTAGCCCCTCTTTGTTTGTGCACAAAGAACAAGCATCCTGTTCTAATGGTATTATATGAGCAAGGTCAATTTCCATAACTGCATCTAGATGCAGTGCAAAGCCGTCAAACTAATGACTTTATCTGGATCTAGAGTTAAGTATCAGAATAGACTGGTCATATTATCAATCCACTTTCGATTAATAATTAGTTCAACGTAAAAACATTATTTTCACATATTTTCTGAACAAGACAGATTAAAGCCTATGTATATTCAAGGCTTCAAACTATTATTCGACGATAAATTTCGCAAGTGCAACTGAACTACAAAATACATATATACCTGCTCAAGAGAAGAAAGTTGCATGAATCTCTCATAATATAATTCCCAGTCAGGTTCAACTTCAACATTTATGGGTGTTACCAGGTACACTAAATGCAAATCAGACGCCAGAACAAAGCCTTCTCTGGCCCTCGAAAGATCATCAAGCACAACCTGCGAGCAATAAACAAATGTAAGATTAAATAAAAATATAAAAAAAGGAAAAGGACAAATATTAGCTACCAATGATTCCTCAGGATTAAGTGAACTTCCAAAAGCTGCGCGGCCAAGGGGGGTGGTGGTGTATATTTTAGTCTCGTTGTTCCACTCAGCAAACTTGTTACGGCATAACCAACGAAGGGAGTCTTGAGCTGACTTCACAACATCTTCAAACGGTTTAGTAGAGTTAAGCAGCGTACAGCGCACATATCTATGGATATCATTTGCTGTTTGCACAATCCCTCCAGCAACAACCTCCATGATAGCATGAGTCATGCCATTTTTATCTTCAGAGAGACAGGACTCCAAGGGAGGGCAATTGCTTCTAACAATACTAGTAATTCTCTTGACTTCTTCAGGCCTGCAAACAAGTATCTGTATTTGGAATGTTAAAGCATTAGACAAACCATGTTAGTTGGTCACACAAAGACCAAACAAAAGGACTTTCCATTAACATAAATTTGAGTATGAAGACAGCACTGCCGCACTCGTGGATTTATGGAAAATTAAAATCAGTCTCAAATTATGATAAATGAAATCGATGATTACTTAGCTTACACTTTCTCCTTTTGTGTCTATTCCAGTTCGACCAGCACGACCAGCCATCTGCCTATAGCGAGTCCCATCAATAAAATCACGACCTATCCTAGGCTGTCTGAATATAACTCTTCTTGCAGGTAGGTTAACACCAGCAGCTAAAGTTGAAGTGGCAGTCAAAACACGGACAATGCCCTTACGGTAGCATGTTTCCACAATCTCTCTCTCCTCAACCTGCAAATGTAAAATCAAATAGAACAGGACATAAAAGATGAAAGAAATGATCCAATAAAGTAACAACACATTAAAGTTTCAAAAAAAAACTGCATTATAGTTGCAAGCAAATAAAAAAAAAACTTTAATGATGATAGAAAAATATGAAAACTGATTCGATAATGTAGAAAACTGAACGAGTCGATATGGTTGGCTTTTACATTTGGCAATATACCCAACAGTATTCAGCTAAAACAGGAAAAGAGGCACTCAGCTATTCCCATGAGAAAGCCAAGGCAAACAAAGCACACAGCAATTTGGACCACATATAACCAACACATCATGGTTCAAACAAAGAAATAAGCTCTAATAACACCAGAAAAATCTGAAACTCGATTCAATGGTGTGGAAAACTGAACAAGTCAAAATGATATGGCTGTTACATTTAGCATTATACCCAACAGTATCTTGCTAAAATAGGACAAGAGACACTCAGCTATTCACTTGAGAAAGCCAAGGAAACTACAGTAGTCATAAGCAGCTAGGCAACTTCTACACAAAATATTGGGCTCTTGACTTTATGCATTTGAGGTTGATTAAGATAAATGACAAATTACATTACCGTAAGACCAGCATGATGGTACGCAACACCAAAGGGCAGGGTTTCTTCTAGTACCGGGTCTAATCCAGCAGGGCACCTCCTTAAGGCTTCAATGGCAGATGCAGCATCTGAAAACTCTGAACTAACAGAACTTGATCCAACAGATGCTAATTTTAGGAACCGGGCAACATGTTTTGCAGTTGACTCACATCCTTTACGGCTTGAGCAAAACAGAAGCACAGAATGACCCTGCAGAACAACCTGGGAGGAAATGAAGTAGATTATTCGATTTCCTTCGAATTTAGGGCTAGTTTTATTGTGGGGAATGGAGGATAACTAGAAAAATACACTGTACATACAGAATTTACCTCGTTACAGAGTTCAACAATGTGATCTGGATCCTTTCCACCAAGATCAGCTACTTTTGGCAGGACACGAACAACATTCAAGTCTTTATCTAATATTTGATTACCAACTTTGATAAATTCCTCCAATGGAACAGGCCGAAAGTCAGTTTGGTAAAGAGAAGCCTAGGATTGCACCGAGTAGACATCAGTTATGAAATTGAAGTGCGTAATAAAAACAACCAATACAGCAGATGCTTGACAGACAACATATTAACAAAACAGATCAACAGTTAGCATCTTAAATCTTAAACAAAATAGCAAGTTATCTGAGGACATGAGCTAAGTTGGATGACATCCATGCACTAGGTTGGAATCCCGTTAGGTAAGTACAATTCTTACTATGACTGATAAAAGCAATGCCAAAACAATGCATAAAATTAAAATGGACAAAAAAATCAATGAATCTCTTACTTGAAGCCAATCAGCTACAGCTGCAACATTGGGCATAGTAGCACTCATCCCAATAATCTGCAATCCTTGAGTTGCTATCTTCCCACTGCTAGAGCCTGAAGTCTCTCCACTAGAGAACTCTGTATTTCCTTCCCCAGCTGCATACCGAAGCTTTGTCAACATCAGCTCTAAAAGGTACCCTCTATGTTGGTCACCAACCTATAACATATTTGCATGTTAGGGCAGTTAGGAATACGAGTTGTATTGATAACAGCCCCAATGGGGGCTATATAGATGTTACATAAAAAATCCTAACGAGGATATTGTAATGTATGTTTTTACTATTATAGCATTAACCCCCCACCCCCCTAAATGCAAAGCAGCGTTGCATTTTAAAGAGGGAACACCAAGTGTTAATTCTGATTTAATAATATGGAAACTCATCCATTACCTAAAGTAATGACTAAGAGATAGTCAATCCATCTTGAATAACTAGTGGGTGATGCCTCCTCCACTCGTTTGACCGGTAGCACTAGGGGTGAAAAGTGGTGACCCTATGGTTCACATCCAAACCTCTTTAACTCAACCAAATGAACTACTTTAGGAAAATTAAAGAAGTTCAGAGGTGAACCTAAGGTTCACCAATTTTCACCCTGAACTATCATAAAGCAGAACTAGCAAAAATATTGCCTTGTTTTGAACTAAACAGATTGAAGTGAACCACATCTAATTTCCCTCCCCGCAACAGAAGTCGTCGCTAGGCGCAGTTTCCATTCCCTGTAAATCAGACGCCTAAGCCAGAAATCGAGCAGGAAAGCTATGCTTGGCGGGAAATTGACTGCATGCGTGCCAGGCGCAACTGCGCTTGGTGAGAAATCAATCGTGCCCCACGCATGCAACTGCTTATCCCCCACCACATACACTCCCAGTGGCACATAATAGAGAGATAGATAGATTGGTTGCTCCGTCCCTCAAGTATTTTTGGCACCAATATATGGGGGCCCGCATATACATCATATACTCGCAAAAAACTTAAGATACATACTTCATAGTGGATCAATTGGTTTTACCCACATCTCTATAATAAAATTATCATGTCTTATAAAAGATGGAATTTTTTGTTGTTTAGTTGAATTTCCCCTGGCAAAGCACATGTAAAATGCTATAAAGTACTAATGTGTACTCCCTCTGTTCTTAAATGGATGTCGTCGTTGACTTCAGACATCAACTTTGACTATTCATCTTATTCAAATGTCTAAAATTATAACTCATGATTCTAAATACTTTGATAATAAAGTAAATTAGAACAAAATATATAATATTCATCAAATTTTTTTGAATAAAACTGTTATGTGCACCGCCGGTTATTAGGAGATAAGCAGCCTCTGGCTCCATATTTTGTTACATCACCATAAGAATAAGGTCTAGAGTTGATAGTTTGTGGATGTCCTTTAATCTAGGATATCAAGTGGATAGGATAGGATGCTTTAATATAGGATCTATAATTACCCCTGGAGGCACCGGCGGACCCAAGTGTGGGCAAGCCTGAGTGCCCGCCCAGGCTCCTCGTCCGGTGTTTTTTGATGATGCCTACTATTTTTTATGATTCCGCACAATTATAAACTAGAACATACAGTTGTATATTGTTTTACGTGATATTTAGTCTTAAAATTATTGCGATTATCATCTATATTTATTTTAATTATTGATATATTTGTGTGAACTTATTATGCATTACGATGTTCGCCCAGGCTGAACAAAATTTTTGGGTCCGCCACTGCCTGGAGGCTATAAATAAGTGTAATCAGGGAATGAAGAAATTAAGCAATAGAACAAAAGAGATCTATTCTGGGGCTTCCCCTGCACCTCGAGCACCTTTGGACGCCGTGAGCACTATGGTGCCAACTCCCTCTCGCCACAGGATCAACGATCCAAACGTCTGGTATTCAGAGATGCCAGACCCTCCTCCCACCATCGCTCTGCCGCCGTTCTCCACATGGACGCCGAACCCCTCATGGGCGCCGACCTCCACATGAGCGTCGACCCCCCTCATGGGCGCCAAACCCCACGTGGCCGCCGAACCCCGACCTGGGACGACGTGGCCAAGATGATCAACGAACTGACTCGCACCGTCGCCTTCTCTGTTCGCCTCTCCATCTTGGAAAATCAGGGGACGCCGCCACCGTCGCCCGTTGTCACCCTTCCACCGGTGCCTCTCTATGAGATGCAAGACTACGACACAACAGAGCTGCAGCCGCCAAGCGCGCCGAGCCGCCCCAAAACCCTCGTAGCAGAAGCCGATGTGGTCACCAGAGTCACAGCAAGCCATCCCCTCATCTCCGTCAAGGCCCTGGAGGGCAGCGTAGCCACGAACTCAATCGGCCTGCCGCCAGCCGACATCGTCCGAGCGCCAATCCGCCCCGACTGGACCAGATGTGTCCACAAGCTGCTGTCGAGCAACCAGCGCGAGCCCTATGCCATCTCCCGCCACGTGGGCCACCAAACCTCGACGGAGGCCTCAGCGCTCGCGGCCACCGCCGCCCCTTACCTCGTCTGGGCGCGCGGCACGCTCATCATCTTTGGCACTAAATCCAAGATCGGCAATGCCTTCTGCAACCTCCCTGCAGTTGATGTTGCGAACGTCCTCACCCCTGGTGGCCACCCCGGATGCCTTGTGATCTGACCGTGAGCGCCCTCAAGCAACTCGAGAAGGATGGTCATCAGCCCCGACCACTACCCACAGCTCCAGAATGACGAAGCTTTCCATTACCCGAGTTTTCATCTCGATGCGCTGATTATCAAGGCGGGGAGAGATGTTATGTGCACCGCCAGTTATTAGGGGATAAGCATCCCCTAGCTGCCATAGTTTGTTAGGTCATCATAAAAATAAGATCTATAAGATCTAGAGTTGATAGTTTGTGGAGGTCCTTTAATCTAAGATCTCGAGTGGATAGGATACGATCCTTTAACATATATAGGATCCATAGTTAGCCCTAGAGGCTATAAATAAATGTAATCAGGGATTAAAGAAATTAAGCAATAGAACAGAAGAGATCTGTTCTAAGGCTTTCCCTGCGCCTCCAACCCCTTTGGGCGCCGTGAGAACCACGGTGCCAACTCCCTCTTGTCGCCGGATCAACGATCCTAACAAAAACAAATGGTCAAAGTTGATGTATGAAGTCAACGGCGACAACATTTTAGGAACAGAGGGAGTATATGCCTTCTATCTCTACTACTTTAAAAGTAGCATTTGGCGAGGTTGGCCTTTCTGCCATCTTACATTTTAGACCGTTCGATCTCCCTTCTACGGCTCTCTGTCGATCAGTCCCCGCGCCGCGCCCATTGGCCCTATCGAGTCACCGTCCGGCCCCGCCTAATGCCGCCGTAGACAGAAAAAAAAAATCCCCTCCACCACCTCTGGTGCCGCTGCCGCCTCCTGCTCCCCTTCCCGATGCAACTGTACCCAACAGCCGTACCCAGCTTATGCCACCGCTACGGGGGAGACAGTGGACGCAAAGCAAGTTGGAGGGAAGGTTGGTGCCTCGGACGGTGTGATCGCGAACGAGCCCAGCGTTGGTACTGGTGGATATACGGCAGCATCTCTGGGGCGGGGTCTCCGAGCTCACCCAGAGTGTCGAATGCCAGTAGGGCTGCGCACCTAATTTGCTGCTCCCTCTCTCTCCCCTCCTTCCCCCTGATTTCTGGTGATTTCTCGTGGACTTGCCTTGGCTCATCTCTCGGCGATAGGATTGGTGCCTGTGATGCAGGTTTTCGTTTAGATCTGCCTGTTTCCTATGGTTTGTAGATGCAATTTGCCGTGTTGATTTTGGTTTTCGGTTTTGGTTCAAATCTCAGGTTTACGGGCCTGAACTCCCGATTAAAAGGATTTTTAGATGTTGGCTTTCTGGTTTTATCCTTCCTGATTCATCTGGCAGTTTCCAAAAAAAATGTATTGGTTTGTATAATGTTTGCAGTCAAATGAATCACTGCGTTATCAGCTAGGAACGCTCCTTTTGTTCAACTACTTTCCCCACTTAGATTTGTTCGATCAAATTGCTCTTGGTTTAATCCGTGCTGCTGCGTCGTTTTCTCTTCGATTTGCTGCAGATCGTGTAACCATGAGGACCTGCGGCATCGCGTTTGCTGCTCCTCGTTGCGTGCTTCTCCAGGCCTTTCTCCCAGTGGCTGCTGCAGAGGGTTTGGTGCAGATCATGCTCGAGAAACGCTTGATCGACCAGAACAGCCGCATCGCCGCACGCCCCACTGGCAAGAAGGGGCCACGCTGGGTGGGCCTCCATGGTGCCCTGCTCAAGAACTACATGAACATGCAGTACGCCAGTACTTTGGGGAGATCGGCATCAGCACGCAAATCCGCCAACTGCTAAGTCTGAAGTATGTTTTTCTGGTAGAATGGTGCAGATTGTTTGATACTTCCACTCGCGTTACAAGGCAGGGCAGTCGAGCACTTAAAATTTGGTTTGTCTCTTATACTATGGACCTATGGTGGTTTTTTTTTTTTTTTTGTCTGTCAGTTTCTCATTTTACTCATATATGAATTTGTTACTTGTCCTCATGTCATCTTACTTGTTGAACAAGAACGTATTTCCGTTTTCTTCTGGAATGTTTATGATGCCAAAAATAGCTGATGCTAATATAGTGCTGCTCTCGCGTAGATGTATAGTAACGCTGACTTTCATTTGACTTGAATTGAAAAATCATCAGGTTTTTTTCAGCATTTTTCTTTACTGAGAATCAGTGTCATCGATTGGCGAGAGCAGAATGGGCGCCTGCACAGGGCCCCCAAAGTTCTAATTAGCTCACTTAGGTCTTAGAGGAAAAACAATTCATAATCCTAGAAAAACACTAGACTGCAGCACACCACAAGTATGAGAGGCAGATCCTTAGTCAGGCAATTGTGTTCTTTTGATAATGCTTCTTGTTTTTGTTTGGTTATTCTATGTCACAAGCTTTCGTATTAGTATTTGATGGATTCGTTAGCATTGTAGCTATATAATTTGAGAACTTAAATTGTAGTCTTGTTATGCATTTTTTCAAACTTAGGGTCCATTTTATGTTTCGCACTGAGACCTCTAATTTCTTGAGGTGGCCCTACGTGAAGTTTTTTTTCCCTAAAAGTGACATTATCTTTTGTTTCATCTCGCAGAAAACCTGTTGACATCCATTATGGAACTGGTGTAATTTCTGGGTATTTTAGTGAAGACAAATTTAGTTGGTAATGCATGTGTGAAAGATTAGGTTAGTTCTTTTGTATTTTCGAAATCCTATATTTGTTATGCCACAAGATCATTTAGGCCCCTTTCAAACACAGGAATTTTTTTTCTGCTTCCTATGTTTTTTTATGTAAAATTGAACCGATTCTTATGAAATTCCTGTATGATTTCTATGAAGTTCCTGCTTTCCAAATCCCATTTGGAACGCAGAGTTTTTGCAAGAATCAGTTCATTTTCACAGGAAAACGCATGAAACGGGAAAAATTACGATGTTCCAAAGGAGGCCATAGATTTAGATGTTCATGTCTGTTTCTATTCCAATAAAAGACTTAGGCCCCCTTTGGATTGGAGGAAAATTTTTGTTTTCTGTGTTTTTCCTGTGAATTCAACTGATTCCTATGAAATTTTTGTATGATTCCATGAAAATCATGCGTTTGAAAGGAGCCCTTAGTTGGTGCAAGTCCGTATAAACATTATAAATAATTTAGTTTAGTACGTGGCAATGCACGGACATCTGACTAGTCATTAAAGAAATCGAAGAAAGGAAATAATACAATGGGTAAAATATAGGTGTTCTCAATGCCGAAAAGGACATACTCCCTCCGTCCCTTTTTATAAGTCGTTTTAGATCCGAGCAGGGGAATTAAGAAAAATGGAAAAGGTGGGATGTTCTAAAAATGAAGAGGAGAGAGATAGAGTGGAGATGTATTGGGAAGAGAAAAAGTTGTCTCGAGAAGTGAGAATGATTTATAATTTGGGAAATTTTAAGGAGTCCAGAGTGACTTATAATTTGGGACGGAGGGAGTATATTGCAAATTTTAGGATAATGGACTCAGATTGCAGAAGAGGGTACATGAGTGTCAGTGAAAGGAAAAGGTAAACAAAAGCGAATATAAACAGATTGTTGTTAGTGTTATTTCCTGTTAGACAGGCTTACCATATGAAGCTCATCTATGACAATCACCCCAAGTTCAGAAAGCCGACCATCCTCCAACAATTTGTTCACCAAAGAATTAGCCTTCTCTATGGTACAAACAGCTACTGCAGTATCTTTAGGAAGTGATCCTCCCCCCTGATTCCCGTAGAAACTACGGACATGTCGACCAAGTGGCTCAAGAAGTTGCTCAAGGTGTTCAGCCTGAAGAAAGATAAATAAATTGTCAATATAAAGCCCTGTTTGTTTCAGCTTTTCAGCTGGCTTTTCCAGATGAAAAAGCAGAAAAGCCAGATGCTGAAACAAACGGGGTTCTAAAAAGCTTGCTTTTGAAAAGCTGAAAAGCAAGCTTCTGATGAAATGAACTAAAAGCTGAAAAGCACATTCTAAGCTGCTTTTCTGGCTTTTGGTGTGCTAAAAAGCTAAAAATATATTGCAAAAGCCGACATTCAAATTTCATCAGGTAGCTTTTTCAATTAGCCACCAGCCAGCTTTTCTAAAAGCACAAAAGCAAAAGTCCAAACAAACAGGCCCTAAGACTAAGTTTCAAAATGTCACCATGCTGCAACTTACCTTTTCAGCACATATTGAAACGTAGGGAAGGACAAGAATTGCCATATTGCCACTTGACAATATCCGTCTCAGCATCAGAACTTCAGCAACAAAACTTTTACCAGCACTGCAAACAGAAGCACATAAACATGCTGTAAAACTAGGATTCAACCATTGTGAACAAAGATACAAGACCTCAATTTACCTTGTAGATGCACAGTACACAAGATTGCGTTTTTCCAAGACACCTTCTATAAGCAAACACTCCACCTGCAATGGACATGGGAAGAAAGTACAACCACAAAACTGTTTTAAGAGATAAAGGAATGATTATTGGTGAAAAAAGGGAAAAAATATTTTTCCCATCAACATGCAAGGCTAATTTTCTTTTACCAAATCATGCATTCTCCCTTGGTCCTCAGAAATGAAAAAATCAACTTATTTTTTTTGGAAGAAAGATAGTTAACTTTTGATTCTAGAATTTTGCTGCAAACTTGGGGCAATACTTGACAGAAACAGTCAAATTATATTTCAACACGCTAAAATGGAGAAATTGATAGTTCAGACTCGTAAAAGTGTTGGATTTTGCACCACTGCGACCACCAAACATGTGAATGAGCAAGAGTGAGAGGGAGCAAGCCAAATAAGCAAATGGCCAAGCCTCCCTTACCTCAAGCCCTTAGGCTCTATTTATAGGGGGGAGGAGGTGGTTGCTTGTGTTTATTTCATTGGTAGGTTGACTATTACAAACAAGTCCATGGACTTAGAATGAGACCCATAGATGCTGCAACTAAATCACTAGACATCTACAATGGGTCTCTTTATACAATAGGGTGATCTTCGCCAATGGTACATATGGAGATCCCGCAATAATGAGTGTACCCAAATAAATGTGAGAAAAAAAACAGAAAAACAATGGCAGCATAGCTAGATATCAGGCACAGGTACATTGATACACAGATAAAACAAACAGACAACTCTGTGAAAAGCACTGCCTAGCAGGAAATAAATATTTGTATTGTGTGAGCTGGTGGTATAACCATAGATATATCCCTCGATACCACAAATCATACAGGTACACATAGTTTAAATGTCACAGATACTTGAGACATAATTCTTGAAAGTAAGTCTTTTGACACGATAAACATAGTGAATAACAAAATATAACAAAATAAAGTAGTAGAGTCATCTATTTCTACTGTCCAAAACCAAACATTTGGTAAGCCGACTGCTTGGAAGGGCAACAGTGGTATGTTGAACTTCGTATAGAGAAAGTATGACATTACACAAATTCTACGGAAGAAAAACGATCGAGAAGAAAACTACTGCTAAGGATAAACTTCAGCAATATAAAATTACCTGCCAAGGATACAGCTGTGAAATGCCTTTTTTGTAGTATACTGCACAAAGCTCAGGAGGGAGCCAACATGAGAGCTTTGAGTGGTCTTTCAGAGGAAGTGAGCTAGTAGGTGTGCTAGCTTCCCCTTTTTTTGCAGCAAATTTACTTTTGGAATCTTTGTTCGGTTTGGAATTATTTGAATAAATACCAAGTGATTTATCCTCATCGTGAATCTGTTGATCGGGGTTTCTTTTGCCGAGAGAAGAAATTCTGTCAACACCATGAATTGAGTGATCCTTGTCTTCAATTTTTGACCTGAATGGACCCTGGCATTCAATCATTGCGGCCGAATCAACGTGCAAATCAAGAGCAACCTTTTTTGTGGCATCTACAGGACGCATGAGATTTTTCACTTCCTTAAACCCATTGTAGTTTGATTGGCCGTGGTTCATGTGTACATTCACAGCATTCCCTTCACCTTTTGATCTTGAGGGTTGATTTTCATCATCATGACAGAAATCAAAGTGCTTCACAGGCAAAGGAGATCTAG
Organism: Zoysia japonica; assembly: GCA_001602275.1. Classification (NCBI taxonomy): domain Eukaryota; kingdom Viridiplantae; phylum Streptophyta; class Magnoliopsida; order Poales; family Poaceae; genus Zoysia; species Zoysia japonica. Next base: position 2,056,906 of record BCLF01000048.1, on the reverse strand, counting down.
TTATACTCTGACTGTTTGCTGTCAGTGATTCAATTTTATAAGAATTTTCCATTTGATGTGTATCGTTGCTGCCCGCTGAATTTGGACTGCCAATCTTACCCTTTCCAGATCTAGGAAGAGTCTTAGAACACACTGCTACTGCACATGTTGACTTGTCTTCTGCTGTATCGAACTCAGGCCTTCCACGGGCCTTGTCAGCCTTGGCAGATATCCAGTCAGCAAAATCAATTGCTGCATTCCAGAAATCATCCCCTGGTGAAACAAAGGAATTCCTGGATAAAGACTTTGGGGTTTCCCCAATGGCCAAAGAAAATCCAGCCTTTCTCTGTTCAGTGTTAGGGGTATAGCTACATCTTTGCAAGGCTGTGAATCCTTCGCCACTCACCTTTGCCACCTCAATAGATTCCTGTCCAGAAGAACAATATGAAATTTTTCAAACAAAAAAAAAGTTCATGATTGATTAGTTCTGCTAGAACCGAACCCCCAGTGCCTCTAAGCCACCATAATGATTGATTTGTTGTGTCTTTTCCATATTATCACCTGATACCTGTAGCGCATCAAACTGTCAGTAACGGTTCATGAATCACATTCATAAAACGTTCAGACAGATTGGATGAGTTCAGTATCTTCATTCAACCTTTGGGGAATCCAAGCCACTGCAATGGTTAACACGCTGCTTCTTGACAGATGCATTGCCACAAGGAACCAAGAATGGCTGGCTTGCTCTCCTCTTCTGCTTCTTCTGCAATTTGTCACAATCCCCAGAGTCATCCATCGAAGGGCCAATAGCACTGCAACAGGAAGGTTACAGCCTGAAATCCGGAAAGAACGTTTCTTGGCACCAAAACCAGACCCCGCCCCCCCATAGCGCAAACGAAACTACCGCTCACCTGCAATAATTGGACAGGAACTCCATGGTGAACTTCTTGAACTCCATGTCCGCAACGTCATCCCCCGCGGCCACTGGAGCCGGTGCCGAAGATTCTACATCCGTATCCATCGCGAAGGAGAGGTTCCGTCTGGAGCCAGTGTCCCGGCCCCTGGGCGAGCCTGTGGGGGAAGCTGATGCTGCCGCCACCGCAACCACGGTGGAGGGGGATCGAACGAGGTACGGCTCCAGGGACCCCTTCGCGCCACCCGGGCTCCAATGCTGCGACCCTGACGAGGGGCCATCCTTGCGCGATGGGGGCCTCTGCTTCTTGGACGGGTAGAACTGCGGATCAAAGAGAGGTTTAGGGCTTCAAGACAGGGCAAGAGGAGCGAGGTGCTAGGGTTAGGGTTTCACCTGGTTGATTTGGGGCCGAGAGGAGCCCGACACCATGGCGAAGGGAGCCGTATCGGAACGGAGGAAGGGCGGTTCGCGTAATTTGAAGCTACTACGAGGTCTCGTTGATGGCAAAATCTAGCTAATACATACATAGTCAATAATCAGAGGAGCATTCCATGAGCCTAGAAGACCCTAAGAACAGAGAACCTATTCTTCAGAAAAACATGCGATATATTTCAATTTTAGCACCAATATCAACAAATCCGTGAAACCGTAGGAAATGAGTAAAATGGGAAAATTCAAAGGTAATAAAAAAAGATTCGTGCAGTAGATATCACGGCCTTCATGCGCGAAGCAGACAAGATTTGAGCACCAAAATGAACAAACCCGTGGAACCCTAGGAAATGGGGAAAATGGGGAAATCGAAACCTAAAAGATGCGCGCAGTAGATGCCGCGGCGTTCTCGTGCGAAGAAGACGAACACGAGGTGCAGCTCCCGCGGAGAGAACGCAGCAATCGGTGGCGCGCAGGTGACTGCGAAGATCGGCTCGGATTGGAGACGCTGGAAGGCGGTCGCGACGAAGTTCCTCGGATCCGGAGAGGGGCCGCGGCGCGGTGCTCCAGCAGCAGCAGGGAGCGTGGAGGGCGCGGGGAGGAGGAGGAGTGGATGGCCAGGACGTTCGGAGGTCGCCGGAAGAGGAGCAGGTGCAAGCGGACTGAGATCCAGTGCAGTTTGAACTGCGAAGATAAGCAGTCGCCATCTCCTCCGTTCCTATTCCATCCGATGGTCAACGTGAATTCTTTTCTCTTGCCGCTAGCATATCGATAAGCGTTGCTAATTTGAAGGGTCGTTATACTTGTAAACTAATTTGAAGCGTTGCATATCGATAGTGGGTGAAGAATAAGCGCGTTGCATATCGATAGTGGGTGAAGAACAGCTTATTCTTCACCTGGACCTAACCGCGCGCCTTCGGCCGCACCCGACCCAGCGCGTCTCGCACCCAACCCTGCACCCGATCCTGCGTCGCTCCTCCGCCGCCCCCTCCGGCAGCGCCCCC
>BCLF01000048.1:2037564-2054121 GCA_001602275.1 Zoysia japonica | reverse complement strand
CGCTTCTGCATCCGCCGCCGCCAGTCGTCTTTGCGGTGGCGCCCCCACCGCCTCGTTGCCGCCCTCCTTCGCTGCCGCGCTAAATTCTCGATGTAAGACGCCCCTCACCCGACACCGCCCATCGCCGGTGACCACCTCCGCGGTCGGTGCCGCCCCCGATGCCTTGCCGCCCCGCCCGCCCCATGCCCCCACCGCTGGCTTCCCTTCCTCTGTTTTTTATGTCCGGTGGCAGAGAGGAGAAACTCGGAGGTATAAACCCGCGCAGCTAAGAGATTCTTCAGTGATGACAACGGCGGTGACTGCGCCACGAGCTCGCCGGAACCCTAGAAATTACTGAATGCAATAATGTGATCTGCACTGAGGGGAAAAATTACTAAAGAAACCAAAGAACATTACTGAAGAAGAGAAAATTACTGATGGAGTCGAGAAATTATTGACGTGATCGTAATAAAAAATTATTGAAGATAAGTCAATGGAAAAAGTTGATCGGTTGGTGAGCGCGGTTGCAGGCGCGCGCGAGAGGGCCACGGGGGCACGCTGATCGGTTTTAGTCAGTTGACTTGGTCGTTAGCTGATTATTTGGTTATGGATGAAGAATAAGCTATTCTTCACCTAGAGTGAAGAATAGCAAATGCATTAAAGACAAAATTAATAATAATGCTATAATAATATTTTTTTCTAAAAGTAACAATAATAATAATAATATTATTATTAGTAATAATAAGATAGTAATAATATTCTTTTTCAATTAAGCCCTTATAACTTTATAAAATTATAAAATAATTGCTGTCAATTAATAAATTCCATTTAAATCCTAAAGTTTTATTAATTAATATATCTTATTGTTCTAGTTTAATAATTTACGTCTAAGTCCTCAAAATTTAATTTAAATTATGATTTAGTCCTTGGAACCCTAAACATAACTTTTCAACCGTAACTTCGATTTAAACGATTCTTACGCCAAAATGATTGTAGCAACATTATCTATATATTCGTGAAATCATCCTATTGTTCCTATACCTTTTTATGATTGTTTTGTGTTCACTTGGTTGTCTGCTTGCGTGTTTAGATGAATACGCTTCGGATCCGCATCACGAGGATTGTCAGAATTAAGACTTCAAAATTATTGAGCAGCAATAACTATTACAAAGGCAAGTGTCATTACCATCTTATGCCTATTTTATAAAAGATATATATTGTATATTGCATGCTTGTGTCAAATTGATTGTGCACCTATAATTAGAGTTTATACCTACCTTTTCTTATTATGACTTGTCGCTCTAGTTTACTTTTTTGTTGGGTAGATTATGTGTTTAGCTCTGCTATTGTCGGGATGGGATGTTAACTTGATTAATGGTTCTACTTGCTTCAAGAGGATTAATGGGTTATTTAATAACAACTTAGAGATTAGGGATTTGGATGATTTGGTTGAGGTTATTGGCACTGGCCCTTGTATGTTGATCTTTTCAAATCTAAGGACCGGTTCGTAGAATGACCACTTATGTGCAGCCGTACAACTATGAGCCAAGAATGGGTGTGGCAACCAGTGGAGCGGAGAAAGCGGGTACGCCTAGATCCGCCTAGAGAGATGTGTGAGGAAGGGAAAAGTACTTTCAGAAACTATCTGACACAAAAAGAGATCTTTCACAGGTTACAGTTAGTGCTTGATAGGTGAAATCTCAGTGTATACGTACAAGTTGAAGAAAGGTATGAAAAAGTCTTGAAGTGTTCTCCTGGCCTGCACACCAAAAAAAGTATGAGTGTGGAGCTTGCATAGGCAAGAAGAAGATTCTTTAGTCACCTAGCAACAGGGGATAAAATGACTTCTCATAGAGAATGTGTACAAGCAAAACTATTCATTTCTTAGGCTCAGGTACCATTCCATCTGATTCCAACCAAAAACATAATCGATTTTATCCGCCAAATGCATCCTTGGATACGGAACCCTTGGAAACTGGTTGACTATCTTTTGTGAAACTGGTATAGTCCAATTTCATCAATGAATAGTTTTTAGTTTAAAAGTTTAAAAAATTCAAAATTCAAAAAAAATTAAAATCTAAAAACCGGTCAAACCGGTCGGTAAATTGGTAGAAAACTAGTCACATTGGTTCAATTTCAAAATTCAAAAATGTAAAACAAAAAACCTATTGGTAAATTGGAAAAATCGATTGATAAACCGAAAAAACAAAGTGATTTTCGCTCCAAAATTTGGTTTTGCCATTTGTAGCAGTTTTCACAATTTGCTATTGTGGTTTTCTTGGTTTTTACGTTTTTAAAAAACTGCTGAGGAGCGGTTTCGGTTCAAACCATAAACCCAACCGACACATATTCTGTACAATCTTCCTGCTATATAGTTTACTGTTGTGGTTTTCACACTTTTTACACTTTTTAAAATGTTGGAGAGGAGCTGTTTACTATTGGGGAATAAATTAATAATTAAGATTTAATAAAGTACTTTCTCCGTTCTCCGATTGATGTCGCCGTTGACTTCTAACATTAACTTTGATTATTCGTCTTATTCAAAAAATTAATTTAAATATGTGAAATTATAAGTTGTGATTGAAATAATTTTAATGATAAAATAAATTATAACAAAATATATAATATTTGTTAAACTTTTTTGAATAAGACCAATAGTCAAAGTTGATGTTAAAAGTCAACGGCGATAACAATTTGAGAAAGAGTAATAGAGTAGACAATCTTGATCTTTTATTTTTATTTCCCAATCCCAATCGCCACCCCCACGCCATTTTCTTTTCTCCAAACATCACCTAAACCCGACTGAGATCTATTTTGTACTACGGTCTTGCTGCTATCTATCACGTCAAATTTATAATATCTATATAAGTATCCCCCACTAAAAGGTAAATCTCTTCTGTAGTTGCGCCACATCATCAGATAAAATCTACCGTTGGATCTTACACATCATGTCCGTCTATCTCATCGCATATGTGCCACCTCCACTCTTCCCTCCCCTCCCCACGCGTCGCTTCACGCCAAGTAAAAAAAAAAGGTCACTTGCCCTGATTTCAAAAAAAAAAAGGTCGCTTGCCCACCACAGCGTCACCTCGCCTCCTCTGCCCGCCTCAGCGTCACATCGCCTCCACTGCCCGCTGCAGCGCTGCCTCACCTTCCTCTACCCCCTCCCCTACCCTGTCGCTTCTCTTGCCATGATGCTATTTCTGCCCGAACCGGCCCGAACCTAGCAGCGCACCACCGCCTCCCCTCCCCTTCCACTGGCTACGAGCTTCACACCCTCCACTCACCGCTGCTTCCACTTGGCTTTGGCGTGCCGTTGACCCTCGAAAAGATCCGCGTTGCCTGCCCTACTCACCCAGACAGGCTATCCAGGCCTCGCCGCGGCCGACGCCGTCCGCTCGGCCCTGCCCCTGGCCCCTCCCGCTACTGGCTCAGCCCCCACCCCACTAAAAGGATCAAGTAAGCCGATTTCTCGCTCTTCCTTAATTCTAGCAAAACTAGCAGTCAACTCCTAGCGAGTAAGGTCCAAAGAAGAGTAAAATAAGTTAGAAGACAACCTATCAACCTAGTAAGCAAGTCGGCACGAGAGCTATCAAGAGAAGCAACTAAACAACCTATCACACTACTACGCAAAAGATAAATGCGGTAAGTAAAGAAGGGTGATAGAGATGCTCAGCGATTTTTCTCCAGGTCTCGGAAGGATGGTACCTTCCCTTAATCCTCATTGAACCACTTATGTCGGAGTCTTGGTTCCTCCCGTCGTTCTCAGAACGATGCTCACAAGGGTATGTTTCACTCCAGAGTGAAGTAACCGGCAGCCCAGCTATTGCACACAATACCCAAAAACTAGAGCAAGTCACGTACAAACTTAATGTCCTTTTCACAAACTTGATGTTGTCTTTCACGATTCTTCGAAAGCTGGACAACGATGGCTAACCAGTCTAGGCTGCCATAGACCAAGAGTAACAAGCCGAAGACACTCCTCTTAGTCTCTCAGGCTCTAAAAATGTATGGATGCTCTTTGATACTCTTCATAAGTACTCAAGGTCTCACTAGATACTCTCTTGTACTCTCCTTGATGAACTTTGGTTCTTCACAAATGATCTTCAACTGTTCTGGTCACGAGCAAACTCCACAATAGCTCTCCCAATAGTTTAAATAGGCCCCAACCTTGAAACAACTGTTGAGAGCCGTTGCCAAAAAGCTGACTCACTGAATTGTCCGATGACTGGGACCATCGGACTGTCCGGTGACTCTTAGTCTTTATCTAAGAGAAAACATCCTCTCTGGAATCCATTCTATGTGACACCAGATTGTCCGGTTCATCCCATCACCAGATTGTCCTGTGAACTTCTCTTTTGGACTTCCAGAGACACCTCTTCTAGACACCATCTCCTGGGCTCACCGGACTGTCCGGTCAATGAAACAATGGACTGTCCGATCAATGAAACGACTGAGTGTTCGGTGACTCTACCTCTTGACTCCAGAGTGCAACTCTCTCTGGACTTTGAGCTCTTGCACTCATCGGACTGTCCGGTGACACTCGTCGGACTGTCCGGTGACTTCCTGTCCTCAGCATCCAGAAAACATCTTCTCTGAGCTCCTGACTACGACCCTCACCGGACTGTCCGGTGACTCATCAGCTGCTGAAACTTGACTTCTTCAAGATCTTCACGCTTTCCACTGTAACTCTGATAACCTCAAGCTTTCACTGATCACTCAAGTGTCTCAAAGAACCTAGAGCATCCACACACCCTAATTCTTGTAAAATCGAGACGAGTGATCCGACCCTTTTTAATAGTACGGATGTTTCCAATGGACTCAAGACCTAAAAACTAAGTCACACATGGCTCTAAATCATCCTTAGCCTTGGACCAGCTCCTTTCTTGAAAAACACACCGGGGACTTGAATATCTTTGAAGCAACCAACTCGTAGAAGTGAAGAATAGTATTGATGAACCTACATCCAATGAGTTAGTTAATGGTTCTCATTCAATCACCAAAATCATTCATACCTTTGAGGGGCTTATAGGTCATGAAGCTAACAATCTCTCTCTTTTTGGTGATTGATGATAACCATGATGCAAATAATCGAGATAATACAAAAGATAGGAATAAAAGCACGAGACAACCACAAAAGAAAGGATAGGCACAAGTTGTGTTACCATCTCTTGATAAGAAATCCATTAAAAACACGAGGCTTCATACCTTAGCTTTAGAGCTCCCCTCGATAAATGCATTGCTTACTCTCTTCATATTACTTGATTCGACTGGTCTTGTTGATTGTGACTTCATTCATCTTCATCTCTTTGACTCCCTTTTCCCATCTCCTACAAAAAGAAAATAACCACAAGATGAGTAGAGGGCAAAGGGTAGTAATCAACGGATTTAGGAGAATAGGGAAGATTACTCCCTTTGATTTTTTGATCGCTTAATCTTGCCACTATTTCTCTCCCCAATCTTCAAGTGTCTTCGTTTCTCCCTTGATCATCATCTTTTCATCTCTCTTGAACATCCTTGATCATCTTCATTTCATCATTGTCATATCTCTCCCCTTTGTCATCTATCGACCCAAAAAAGAATGCCACAAAAGAGGAGGATACAATAGAAAAATAATCATTATAAGATACGAAACAATATCACCGGATCTTCACGGTTCTCTTCATCTTCAATAGTTGATTCTATTCTTGCTAATCATCTCCTTGTGTCTTGATCATCTTCTTGATTTCAAAGCTCCTTCTCCCCCTCGAATTGGTGTCTTTCCTACAAAGATTATCCAAGAGACTACCTCTTTTTTCTACAAGAGGGGGTTAGTGGTGCACATAAAAATGTATGAACCATAGTCTTTGAGCCGCATAAGTAGATTTAATCTTAGTGCTCGAAAGATCTAGATTCAATGGCATGAAGCTCACAATTGCTATGGAAGAGTCTAGGGGCAATCAACTTATATTGCTTATCAGTAACTCCCCCTAGACCCGTGCCTGATGTCAAGACACTTGATGCAAATTATGAGATGCGCATGAATGCATAAGAAAAAGGAATTCATGCTCATGATGAAGAAATACTAGAAAAGAGATACCCTCATCATATTGAAATCCTCTTGCAAGCTTACTCACAATGACCCTCATCTCCTAGCCTTTGGCACAACATTCTTCCCAAGCTCTCTATGATCATTGCTATCTTAAAATGGTTAGATGACGATCCTACAAAACAAGAAGAACAACAAAAACAAAGCAAACAAAACCAAACAAGTATATGCAAGAAAAATACTAAGCTTTGGAGGTTACACAAGTGAAGTTCGAAAGATCAAGAATGTTGAGCTCTCCTCTTAGCCTATTGAAGTTCTTCTCATTAAGAAGCTTCGTGAATATGTCGGCCAATTGATCATTTGTCCTCACACTAATAAGTTAAATATCTTTCTTGGCCACATGATCTCTTATGAAATGATGCTTGACCTCAATATGTTTAGCATGCCCATGATCACCCTTACGAAGAGCCATGTTGATTGCACTCTCACTATCACAATATAGTAGAATTTGGTTATACATCAATCCATAGTCCATGAGAGTTTGCTTCACATAGAGAAGTTGAGCACAACAAGCACCGGCTGCCATGTATTTCGCTTCGGCTGTTCAGTGAGCCACGTTATTTTGTTTCTTAGAGCTTCAAGCATCTAGTGATCTCCCAAAAAATTGACATCCACCGGAGATACTCTTTCTACTCACTTTGCATCCGACGAAGTCCAAGTCGAAATAGCCAACAAGATCAAAGCCTACATCTTTTGGATACCAAAGACCCATTGTTGTTGTATATACCGAAGAATCCTTTTGAGAGCACTTAAATGAGATTCTTTAAGGTTAGCTTGATAATGAGCACATAAGCATACACTAAACATAATATTCAGGCGAGAGGCTATAAGATATAATAGAGAACCAGTCGTGGAATGATAAAGCTTTTTATCAACCAATTTACCACTCTGATCCGGGCCAAGAATACCATTTGTGGCCACTGGAGTCTTGATTGGCTTTGAGTCTTCCATTCCAAAGCGCCTTGTGTACTTCTCTTGATAGATGAATATTTCTTCTTTTATTTGCTTGACTTGAAATCTGAGGAATAAGTGAAGCTCTCCTATCATAGACATCTCAAATTCTTTGGCCATTAGATCACAAAATTCAGCATTGTAAGCTTCATTAGTAGAATCAAAGATAATATCATCCACATATATTTAGAAAATAAAGAGATCATCATCAGCATGTTTAATAAAAAGGGTGTTATCAATACTCCTTATCTTGAAGCCCTTGTCAGTGAGAAAGTCTCTTAGCCGCTCATACCACGCCCTTGGTGCTTGTTTGAGTCCATATAACGCTTTCTTTAACTTGAAGACGTGGTCAGGATGCTTGGAATCCTCAAAGTCGGGTGGTTGCTTAACATAAACCTGCTCATTAATATAACCGTTAAGAAATGTGCTCTTCACATTCATTTGATATAATATGAAGATAAAATATGAAGCATAAGCGAGCAAGGTTCGAATTGACTCAAGTCGAGCCACGAGGGCAAAAGTCTCGTCGAAGTCCACCCCCTCAACTTGAGAGTAACCTTTGGCCACGAGTATTGCTTTATTCTTCACGACATTTCTGTTCTCATCTTGCTTGTTCATGAAAACCCACTTGGAACTAATGATGTTCTTGTGCTTCGGTCTCTTCACCAATTCCCAAACTTGATTCCTCTCATTGTTATTGAGCTCCTCTTGCATAGCCAACATATATTTGTGATCTTTCACCGTTTCATCGATGTTCTTGGGATCTATCAAAGACACAAAAGAGAAATTCTCACAAGCAATGTTAGCCGTATCATCATTAGTATCATTAGTATAGTTTGGCTTATAATGATTTCTCCTTGTCTTTAACCCTTGAGAGGGACTCTAAGTAATCAAGTCACTTTTGTGGTCTCAAGAAATGGGGTTGTGCCTCTTTGGAGCTTCTTGATGCGGTGGAGCTTGCGGTGTAGAGACATCTTGTGTATCTTGAATAGCTTGCTCCTTAGAGATGATGGTGTCTTGTTGTCGGAGCTGAGAGCTGCACTCTTCTTCAATTCTGAATGTCATTGTTGGGCAAGGTGGTGTAGCACTTAATATAGATGATCTTTGGTTTCTCGGGGTAGTAGGCACTTGAGGTTGCTCTCTTGATGCTTGTACACTTGATGACACTTAATTTGTTAATGTAGTGATCTCATGTTGAGTTGTGAAGGAGTCTTTCGGTGGAGGTGTAGAAGAGCCATCTTCTCTTGGTAGAACTTCTCCCACAGGCATCTTCTGCATCACCTCCTCTAATGGTTTATCATCATCTACATTACAACTATAAAATTCTTTGTTCTCTTGAGAACCATTAGTTTCATCGAATTGCACATCACATGATTCCTCAATAAATCCGATAGTTGCATTGAAGATACGATAAGCTTTAGAGTTACTGGAATACCCAACAAAAAAGTCAATGTCGATCCTCATCTCAAACTTGCCTAGCTTCTTCCTCTTCTTGAAGATATAGCATTTACACTCAAAGAGCTAAAAGTATGCCGCATTAGATTTTCTTCCCATCAAGGGCTCATATGGAGTTTTCTTTAATAGACAATGAAGATAAATACGATTTGAAGTGTAGCATGCCGTGTTGATAGCTTCAGTCCAAAACCTCTTCGGAGTCCCATATTCATCCAACATAGCTCTAGCAAGAGTGATGAGAGTCCGATTCTTCCTGTCCACAACACTATTTTGCTCCGGGGTGTATGTAGCCAAGAACTCATGCTTGATGCTAAGATCATCACAATATTCTTCAATGATAGAGTTCTTGAACTCCGTCCTATTATCCCTTCTAACCTTCTTGATCTTAGCTTTAAATTTATTTTTAGCTCTCTTAGCAAGCTTCTTGAAGTTGGTGATAGTTTGAGCTTTGTCTTCAAAAAAGATAGTTCATGTGTACCGAGAAAAATCATAAACAATTACCATGCAATAAAGATTAACCCCAAGACTCTTATAAGTTGTTGGTCCAAGGAAGTCAATATGAAGTAACTCAAGAAGTCTTGATGTGGACATAATGGTATTGCAAGGATGAAGAGTGGCCACTTGCTTTCCTGCTTGATATGCACTACACAATTTATCCTTTTCAAAGGTGACATCTTGAATTCCAAAGATTAAGCCCTTTTTGGTGACTTTCTTCAATTGCCCCATTCCAATATGAGCAAGCCTCCTATGCCACAACCATCTCTTGAAAGATTTAGCAATAAGGCAAGTTTGTGGTGCAACTTTATTTGAAGAGAAATTCACAATATATAGATTGTTGTGCCAAAAACCATTGAATGTGAGGCCCAAAGACTTATTGATCAATTCAGCACCCTTGTCATTTAAGAAGCATGTGAAGCCAAGATAACACAATTGGGCAACCGAGAAAAGATTGAAGCTCATGGATTCCACTAGCATAACATTAGAAATGGACAAGTCATTAGAGATGGCGACTTTGCTCAACCCCTTTATTCTTCCTTTGGAATTACCTCCAAATGTCACCTTGTCCTTATTCTCATCTTTTTTGATGGTGGTGAACATTTTATGATTATCAGTTATATGTTGAGTGCAACCACTATCAAGAATCCAATGTTTGGCACTATTTTTATAGTTCACCTTGCTAGAAGCCATGAGACAAGTGGTGTTAGTATCAAAAATATTGCTTGATTCATTCTTACTAACCTCAACAACAAGGACGACTTCTTTAGATGAACTTTGTTCCTTAGAGTGCTTGAGATGACACTTCCACATATCAACTTTCTTCATGTTTGCTTCATCAATAGTGATATGACGTTTTTCATAAGAATTGATCCAATCTACAAGCTTATCAATGTGAATGCACAATTCTTTTGGAACTTCATTAGGCAAGACAATGACATTATTATACTCGTCACATAGAACAACATAAGAATCATCTAACAAACTACTAGCAATAGCATTATCATCAAGAAGTAAATGAGAGCTAGTAGAAATAGAGTCGTTGCAAACCGATGGCTCAAAAGTGTGATGAGCATGTGAGATTTTGAGTGCTACTTCAAAGGAATTGATCTTTTCAACAAGATTATGTAATCGTAGCATGGTGGCACCTATAGTTTCACCATCAAGAGTTCCAAAGTGAGCATAAGCATCTATGAGCTCAAGATAATATAATTTTCAATCATAATAGAACTTAAGGAGTTGCTAGATAAAGAATTTGATGAGTTGTTCATGTTAGCACTCGAATTCCTCGGTTTTGTGGCATATAGATAGCTTAACATACGATTCTTCCATGAGCCACTACCGAACCCCGATGGAAAACATGTCTCCATCACTCTTGATCACTTATCAAAGGCGGTTAAGCCTTTATTTGAGCACTTAGCTCTGATACCACTTGAAAAGTTCAAGTGACCGAGAAGGGGGTTGAATCAGGCGCTAATACCACTACGCCAATTTCTCGCTCTTCCTTAATTCTAGCAAAACTAGCAGTCAACTCCTAGCAAGTAAAGTCTAAGGAAGAGTAAAATAAGCTAGAAGACAACCTATCAAACTAGTAAACAAGTTGGCACGAGAGCCACCAAGAGAAGCAATTAAACAACCTATCACACTACTACGCAAAAGATAAATGCGATAAATAAAGAGAAGGGTGATAGAGATGTTCAAAGATTTTTCTTGAGGTCTCAGAAGAATGACATCTTCCCCTAATCATCGTTGAACCACTCTCGTCGGAGTCTTGGTTCCTCCCGTTGTTCTCGGAACGATGCTCACAAGGGTACGCTTCAATTCCGAAGTGAAGTCACCGACGATCCAGCTGTCGCACACAATACCCAAACGCTAAAGCAAGTCTTCAAGGCTCGGACGCTCCCTCTTAGTGTTCCTTTCGAGCGAAGGACCCAAAACTGCGTACAAACTTGATATCGTTTTTCACAAGTCTTTGGAAGCTCATACAACGATGCCTAACTAGTCTTGGCTGCCATACACCAAGAGTAACAAGCCAAAAACACTCCTCTCTGTCTCTCAAGCTCCAAGAATGTATGGATGCTCTTACTATTCTTTACAAACACTCAAAGTCTCATTGTATGCTCTCTTGTGCTCTTCTTGATAAACTTTATCTCTTCACAAATGATCTCCAACTGTTTTGGCCGCGAGCAAACTCCACAATAGCTCCCTCAATAGTTTAAATAGGCTTTAAACCCTGAAACAACCGTTAAGAGCTGTTACCAAAAAGTTGACTGCTTTTTGCAGTCACCGAACTGTCCAGTGACTAAGACCACCGGACTGTTTGGTGACTCTTGGTCTTCATCTAGCAGAAAATATTCTCTCTGAAATCCGTTCCATATGACACCAAACTGTCCGATTCATACCATCACCGGACTGTCTTGTGAACTTCTTTTTTTACTTACCAAGACACCTCTTTTCGACACCATCTCCTAGGCTCGACTGTCCGGTCACTGAAACGACGTACTGTTCGGTGACTCTACCTCTTGACTCCAAAGAGCACCTCTCTCTCTGAACTTTGAGCTCCTGTACTCACCGGACTGTTCGGTGACTTCTTGTCCTCAGCATCTAGAAAACATTTTCTCTGGGCTCCTGGCTACGACCCTCACCAGATTGTTCGGTGACCTCGTCAGATTGATCGGTGACCTATTTGGATTGTTTGGTGACTCATTGGCGGCTGAAAATTGACTTTTTTAAGACCTTCGTGCTTTCCGCTGCAACTCTAATAACCTCAAGCTTCCATTGATCACTCAGGTGCTTCAAAGAACGTAGAGCATTCATACATCTTAATATCTGTAAAACCGAGACGAGTGATCCGATCACTCGTACCATTTTTTATAGACTCACAGCTTAGTAACTAAGCTACACATGATACTAAATCATCTTTAGCTTTGAACTAGTTAAATAAACCTATATCCAACGAGTTAAGTGATAGTTTTTATTCCATCATCAAACTTATTCGTACTTTGAGAGACTTCAATGGTGCTGTAGCTAACACCCACCCTTCCCCATTCGAGCCTCCGCCGGAGCAGATCCTCCCAAAGCCCCCCACCCGCGCCAGTCCTCCGCCCCTCCCCTCCGACGGTCCCTACGGGCGCTGGCCCATGGCGCCCTCTGTGGGCAGGTATTGCGCTGAGGAGATGGAGGCAGCTGTGCACGTCTTGCAGCAATTGCTCCTCCATGGCCCGACCCCAGCTCTAACACCTGCGAACTCGTCCATGCCAAGCTCGGCAGCTCCTGTCACCGCTGCTGGTTCGTAATCCATCATTTTTTCTTATCTTCCAAGTGCAGAGGCCATTATCGCATCATTGCCATTGAGCATCGGATAAATTAGAAGTATGCAGGTAATGGGTAGACAATGCAGTAATGAGACATTAGCCACCCACGCCGTACATCCTTTGGCACGCGCCTCTGCCGGCTCTCCATTAGCTGCCCCCACCCCCAACGGCAAGCAATTATCGCTAGACTTGCTCAAGGTAATGAATATGATATGCTCTTTTTGATTACGAATTTGGTACCAATTGGCTATCATTTTGACAAGGTTTTGTTTTTTACTAGAGAGCCAATGATCTTAGAAATAAAATCCGTCCCACTTCTATCAATAGCATACAGGGCGATTTCTCTGTTTCTTCTTAGTACTACTACTTTTCATTTTGATGGTTATTTCCGTGGCAAAAGTGCACGCATGAATGTATATTTTCTAAACAGATAATGTCCATCAAAATATGAATGCTTATTTTCTAAACAGACAACTATAAGTCGTTGTGCTATTCCATGATTATTCATGTGCTTATATAAGTATGTATCAATATTTTCATATGAAAATTATTATGTTCACTTGGTTGGTGCATGTGAAAGATGTTAGTAGGTTTACACCGTTGGTGTGCTGATGCCACTTTGATCTTATTTGGGTTGATGCCCACATTAATCTTGGAAATTTGATGAAAGCCCATGTTTTCAATCAGGAGGTAAGAAATACTTTTTTTTCCACCTTGCTGCCTGTCATTGTTGCTTCCATATATTTTTTCTTTGCACTATGTTTTCCCCAGTGATTCCATTCATTAAAATGTTCTTATTTAGTATGTACTATCTTTTTGTCCATATGTATATCGTTACATCTGGTTCTATATTTTCTAGCCGACTAGGAAATTACATTTTGGAGTTAATTCCGCAAGACCACATGATTTCACATAACTATCACAAAAATACGGACTTGAGGATTCCGTTTCTCAGGTCGAATGTACAACAGCCAATTCAGTGACCCAACACAATGATCCACTTCGCCACCAGTTAATTTAAACATTTCACTTGCAGTGACTCATAATAATGCTTTGGATCTAATGAAGTTTGATTAATGTTATAAAAAATCGCCCTATATCTGGTAAATATTTGTACTTCTGTTAGAAAATTTGCTTCAATCCTGTATTTTCTTTTATATATGTGTAATCCATAAGTAGTCGAATAATTGGAACTTGATGGAAATATTAGCATTTAAAGTCCCCTATTATTGGTAAGTTCTTAACATAGTAAGGGGATCTTTGTTTCATTGGTCTATTCGAAATTATGTACATTCTTTTCTGTTCCGTCTTTGCAGAATGTTACATGGGTCTATATTTTATAAAATGAGAATTATTTTTTTTTGAAAATACACAAGCGCACTAAATGATATATGAAGAGTCCGGATCATCTAGAGAAACAACGTTTGACAGACCTGCAAGATAGGCAACCGTGGCCCTTTTTTGCTGAGCCAAAATCTTCTGCTTGGGAGTTCTGTTCTAACTAGCTGCAATGCTTCATTCTGAATCAACAATGTAAGATATATCCTGAGGTGAGATGTGCCATGGACATGAAGTATGACATCTTCCTAGTGTCTAGCAGAGACTGAGAGTTCTTTAGTAGGCTTGATGCCAGTTGTGGCCCATCATGGAATTTTTGTTGCAGGATTAACACTACATCCAGATTGACGATAAAAGCAAATATAATCTTCGTGCATTATAAGTTGTGGCATGTTAGTTTTTTATATATCTATAATCCATAAGTATAAATAGTAGAATAATTGGAACTTGATGCAAATTTTTGCATTTGAAATGCTGTTATTGGTAAGTTCTTAACTTAGTAAGGGGATCTTTGTTTCATTGGTCTGCTCATATTTATGTACCTTCTTCTATTTAAGAACAATTTATTTTAACTGATTTATTGATGCGACATTCAGTTATAAGCAAAGTGACTATCAGATGTGATTAAGATCATCTACAATCTCGATGAATGCACTGAGAAAGGCTTCCACATGATCCTAGCAATGCAACACTCCTTGACCGAACTATCCCAGGGTTAGTATTTTTCGTTAACATAGGACCGGTGCTGCAGCACCGGCAGTACTGGTCCTGCATCCGCCACTGCCACACAATGAATTAAACTTTACACAGTTGTTCTAATTTGTATAAAGACTTGAAACTTTACAGGTCAAGGAATTAACTACACAGCTTGGTCTGCATCAATGAACTCTGCCTTCAGTCGAGCTTGAGTGGCAATACCCCCAAGAGCTGATGCACTTTTCTAGCACAATTGAGGTGATGCAAATCAGTGCTTTGCCTGCACGGACTTTCATAAAACTGACATCACCATGACTATAAGTAATGCTCATGCGTATGCATTTATTTTGTAGGAATTGATTGACATGATTCAGCGCTACTCAGAGGCATCAGCTCAACTTTGAACCCCTGCATCACCTTCGTCAACATAGTCTGATGCCTGCAGCTCAAGCAGCACGAACGACAGTGGGGCGGGGGCACAGAAATCACACGCTGATTAATTATGGGCAGTTATACAACAAAACAATGACTGTTAGTACGCACATCTTACTTGGGTGATTGTTGGGTGCCAATCGGTTTGTGTTGTCTTTTGATACTTTGTGTATCATGTCCATGTTACATTTCAAAATAGAAATATGGTCATATTAGCCATACTCATGGTAAATATTGCTTTTCTGTTGTATGCCTCTGCATGTTTGCAAATGATGATGTATTCTGTGTAAAAACAGAACTCTTTGTGTCCTGCAACATTATTGTTTTGGTGGAGAAAAACTGTATTGTTAGAAATATAATTTATGCTTAGTTATTTTTTTGCTTTCCCTAAAAAATACAATTCTTTAAAGTCCAATTGATAATTGTTTTGTCTGTCATGTATATGGATTATAAAAGCTTCATAATGTTCAATCGGATGAATAAAAAATAAATTGACGTAGAGTTTGATATGCCATTTTTTTTTTTGCATATTATCATATAACTAGTTACCTCTATATAGAGCGCCGTTTTCTCAGCTCCTGGAGAGGCCACGTCCCTCCTTTAAGCGCAGCCGTTGGATTATCTCGCGCCTCGTGGACGGACCAGCCGCGTTCCTCGTCCCCAGATATTTTGCTCCACGCCTCTACCTGCTGTCTCCGGGTCCTCCGCCTTTCCGTCAAAAAAAAAAAAAAAAAAAAAAAAAAACACACGCGTTCCTATCTGCCTGCTTGCACCGGACTGGGATCAAGTGCAGTTTGAACTGCGCCTGCAAGATAAGCAGTTTCTCATCTCTTGTGTTCTTATTCCATTCGATGGTGAACATGAATTTTTTTCTCTTGCCGCTAGCACATCGATAAGCGTTGCTAATTTGAAGGGTCATTAATATTTTTAAAGGTAAACTAAATTAAAAAAATATATTTATGATAAATATATAAATATCAATTTTATATTGATCAAGTTAATTAAATTTATAGGACAAAGTGTAACTTGCTCTTAAAAAAATAAGGTCAAACCTGCTAAACTATTTTTGATTTAGTTTATCTTTATTTTAAAATCAAAAATAGTTTAGCAGGTTTAACTTTATTTTTTAAAAGCAATTTATACTTTATTCTATAAATTTAATTAATTTGATCAATATAAAATTAATATTTATGTATTTATACATTTACTATTTTTCACCCTAGTGAAGAATAGCTTATTCTTCACCCATAGCCAATTAACTAGCTAACGGCCAAGCCAACTGATCAAAACCGACCAGTGCGCCCAAGCGCCCCTCCCGCGCGCGCCTGCCACCCGCGCCCACCAACCGATCAACTTTTTTCATTGACTTACCTTCAGTAATTTTTTGTTACGATCGCGTCAGTTTTTTTGACTCCATTAGTAATTTTCCCTTCTTCAGTAATTTTCTTTAGTTTCTTCAGTAATTTCTTCCCCTCAATGCAGATCACGTCATTGCATTCAGTAATTTCTTGGTTCCGACGAGCTCGCGGCGCAGCCGCTGCCGTCATCATCACCGGAGAATCTCTTAGCAGTGCGGGTTTGTACCCCTGAGTTACTCCTCTCCGCCAGCAGACATAGAAAAATGGAGGAAGGGGAGCCGACGGTGGGGGGCATGGGGCGGGCGGGGCGGCAAGGCGTCGGGGGTGGCTCCGGCCGCGGAGGTGGTCGCCGACGGTGGGCGGTGTCGGGGCGGGACCGACTTACACTGAGAATTTAGCACGGCGGCGGAGGAGGGCAACAGCAAAGGCGGCGGGGCCGCCGTCGCAGCTG
>BCLF01000048.1:1971868-2036917 GCA_001602275.1 Zoysia japonica | reverse complement strand
GGGGCGCTGCCAGAGCGGGGCGGCGGAGGAGCGGCGCGGGATCGGGCCGGGGTCGGGTGCGGGGCGTGCTCGATTAGGGGCTGTCGGAGGCGCGCGGTTGGGTCCGGGTGAAGAATAAACTATTCTTAATAGTATTATTACTAATTTAATTACTACTATCATGGTAATGGTACTATTATTAACATTAAAATTAGTAGTATTATTATTATCATCATCTCCATCTTTATTATTATTTAAAGAAAATTGTTTTATTATTCATTAACAACACGATTTGTATAAATATTAATAATATTTACATTATGATTATGATGAGGACATCACACCCATTCTAACCGTTGATGGACCAATCAC
Source organism: Zoysia japonica (assembly GCA_001602275.1). Lineage (NCBI taxonomy): Eukaryota > Viridiplantae > Streptophyta > Magnoliopsida > Poales > Poaceae > Zoysia > Zoysia japonica. Next base: position 2,036,566 of record BCLF01000048.1, on the reverse strand, counting down.
TCGAGCTCGTGCACATGAGATCAATTATGTGATTCTGCTTATGAATAAGGGAGAGGACACAAATGCAAGAGGAGTCTTGCAGGAAGATCGCGGGCTCCTAAACAGCACCTGATTGTGACGACCACTATGACTTCAAACAAACTCCGATTTTGGTGTTTAAGCACTTGTTGGAAAGCTCCTCACATCTACTTTCCAACGGATCCAGCCTCATCATCATACCATATCGGAGTCAGAGACAATCATCATTTTAAAACAAAAGGTGCAGCATCACCCAAACTTGGGCTGTTGGCCCGTGTATCAAGTTGAGCCCATTAGAGGCGCGTCGTAGGGTTTGAGGGCGACCCCCAGCACCCCTGTGGTCGTCCTCCCCCTATTTAAAGGTCCCAGCCGCCACCAAGAACACTTGGGTTTTTTTTATTATAGTTTAGCTCTTTGCAAACTTTTCTGATCTTCAGTTGTGTCCAACGACCACCTGTTAGACAGCCATTTGAGAACCTCACATTTGAAGAGATTTTTGGTTTGCCACATCTTGTTCTTGCTTGTTCTTAGATTACTTGCAGGAATTGATCTTCGTGATCAGGTTGATCTTGCTGTTTCGGCGAGGTCAATAATCATTCGGAGTTGGTTCTGCGATTGCTAAAGCGCACACGACCTGTTCGTTTGTAGTCGGATCGTGAGGGTCGACTCCACCAAATCGATATTTATCACCTCACCGAAAGATCGGGAACTCAAGTACTATCAAGTGGTATCAGATTTTAGGTTTCTCGGTGAGATCTACACATTCTTAATTTTAGTTTTATTTCATTTTCCCTACTGTCCACAGAAAAGCCACAAAAAAATATACTTGATTTATTCCTGCTGTCCCAGACCTTTTGGCTTTTGCATCTTCTTTTTAGTAGTTGTTTTGTTGAGTTTGTGTTGCATTTAATTGGTTAGAATTGCTGCTTAAGCCATATATTTACTTTCCATAATCCTTGTGCTGTCCCTGTTTTATTAGTACTCAAGAAGGATGGCTCATGGCACATGTGCGTTGATTGTCGTGCCATTAATAACATAACAATTCGCTACCATCATCCTATACCAAGGTTAGACGATATGCTTGATGAGTTAAGTGGCGCTGTTCTGTTCTCTAAGGTTGATTTGCGTAGTGGGTATCATCAAATTCGCATGAAGTTAGGGGATGAATGGAAAACAGCCTTTAAAACGAAATTTGGTTTATATGAATGGTTGGTCATGCTTTTTGGATTGACTAATGCTCCCAGCACTTTCATGAGATTAATGAACGAAGTTTTGCGGGCTTTCATAGGCAAGTTTGTGGTTGTTTTTTTGATAATATTCTGATCTATAGCATGTGTTTGGAGGACCATTTGAAACATTTTCGTGCTATTTTTGATGCTTTGCGCACTGCACGTCTTTTTGGAAACTTGGCTAAGTGTAGTTTCTGCACATATCGTGTTTCTTTTCTTGGCTATGTTGTTACAGCACAGGGTATCGAAGTGGATAGCGCCAAAATTGAAGCAATACAAAGCTGGCCATCTCCCACCACTGTGACATAGGTTCAAAGTTTTCTTGGACTTGCTGGATTCTATTGCCAATTTGTTCGTGATTTCAGCACCATCGCTGCTCCATTGAATGAACTCACAAAAAAGGGTGTTCCCTTCTCTTGGGGTCCAGCACAAGAAGAAGCCTTCCTGATTTTAAAAGATAAGTTGACCCATGCACCCTTACCTTAGCTCCCTGATTTCACTAAAATGTTTGAGCTGGAATGTGATGCTAGTGAAATTGGGTTAGGTGGTGTTTTGTTGCAGGAAGGAAAATCGGTAGCATATTTTAGTGAGAAATTAAATGGCGCTAGTTTGAACTATTCCACTTATGATAAAGAACTTTTTGCGCTGGTCCGAACTCTTCAAACATGGCAGCACTACTTATGGCCTAGGGAATTCATTATTCATTCAGATCATGAATCATTGAAACACATTCGTAACCAATCAAATCTGAACCGTAGGCATGCTAAATGGGTGGAATTCATTGAGTCTTTTCCTTATGTTATCAAACATAAGAAAGGAAAAGAAAATGTGATTGCTGATACTTTATCTCGTCGCTACACCATGCTCTCACAATTAGATTTCAAAATATTTGGGCTGCAAACTATGAAGGACCAGTATTGTCTTGACCTTGATTTCAAAGACATTATTCTGAATTGCAAAGAGGGCAGAACATGGGGAAAATACTTTTTGGATGATGGTTTTTTGTTCCGTGCTAACAAGCTATGCATTCCAGCTAGTTCCATTCGTCTTTTGCTGTTACAGGAAGCACATAGAGGTGGACTCATGGGACATTTTGGTGTCAAGAAGACGGAGGACATCCTTGCAGATCATTTCTTTTGGCCGAAGATGCGACGTGATGTGAAAAGATTTGTTGCTCACTGTACCGCCTGTCACAAAGCTAAGTCACGAATCAACCCCCACGATTTGTATAGTCCTCTTCCTATCCCCACTGCTCCTTGGGAGGATATTTCGATGGATTTTGTTTTAGGATTGCCTAGAACTAAGAAGGGGAGGGACAGCATCTTTGTAGTTGTTGACAGATTCTCCAAAATGGCTCACTTCATTCCTTGTCACAAGAGTGATGATGCGACAAATGTTGCTGATTTGTTCTTTCGCGGAGTTGTTCGCCTACATGGCGTGTCAAAAATGATAGTTTCAGATCGTGATACAAAATTTCTTAGCCACTTTTGGAAAACTCTATGGAACAAATTGGGGACTAAGTTGCTTTTCAGCACCACTTGTCATCCCCAAACTGATGGTCAAACTGAGGTAATTAATCGAACCTTATCTGTCATGCTTAGGGCTGTTCTGAAAACAAATCTAAAACTTTGGGAAGATTGTTTACCTCATGTTGAGTTTGCCTACAATCGTTCAGTACACTCTGCCACACACATGTGTCCTTTCCAGATTGTTTATGGCTTTATTCCTCTGGCACCAATTGATTTGATATCTATACCACCTTCTGATAAAGCTAATTTTGATGCAGAGAAACGTGCCCAATTCATGCTGAAAATACATGAGGAAACAAAACAGAACATTGCCCACACAAATGCCAAGAATCAGGTTGCTGGTAGTAAAGAAAAAAAGCTCATTACTTTTGAACCTGGTGATTTGGTTTGGGTACACTTAAGGAAGGATCGTTTTCCTAATTTGCGCAAGTCTAAGTTGATGCCTCGTGCTGATGGTCTATTTAGAATATTGCGTAAAATTAATGATGATGCCTATAAAGTTGATCTACCTGCAGAATATGGTGTTTCTTCTACTTTCAATGTTGCAGATTTGAAGCCATATGTAGGTGAAGAAGAGATTTCGTCGAGGACGACTCCAATTCAAAAAGGGGAGGATGATGAGGACATCACACCCATTCCAACCGTTGATGGACCCAATCACTCGAGCTCGTGCATGTGAGATCAATTATGTGATTCTGCTTATGAATAAGGGAGAGGACAAATGCAAGAGGAGTCTTGCAAGAAGATCGCGGGCTCCTAAACAACACCAGATTGTGACGACCACCGCGACTTCAAACAGACTCCGATTTTGGTGTTTAAGCACTTGTTGGAAAGCTCCTCACGTCTACTTTCCAACGGATCCAGCCTCATCATCATAACATATCGGAGTCAGAGACAATCGTCATTTTAAAACAAAAGGTGCTGCATCATCCAAACTTAGGCTGTTGGCCCGTGTATCAAGTTGAGCCCATTAGGGGCGCATCGTAGGGTTTGAGGGCGACCCCCAGCATCCCTGTGGTCGTCCTCCCCCCTATTTAAAGGTCCTAGCTATCACCAAGAACACTTGGATTTTCTTTTGTTATAGTTTAGCTCTTTGCAAACTTTTCTAATCTTCAGTTGTGTCCAACGACCACCTGTTAGACAGCCATTTGAGAACCCCACATTTGAAGAGATTTCTGGTTTGCCATATCTTGTTCTTGCTTGTTTTTCAATTACTTGCAGGAATTGATCTTCGTGATCAAGTTGATCTTGCTGTTTCGGCGAGGTCAATAACCATTCGGAGTTGGTTCTGCGATTGCTAAGCCGCACACGACCTGTTCGTTTGTAGTCGAATCGTGAGGGTCGACTTCACCAAATCGATATTTATCACCTCACCTAAAGACCGGGCACTCAAGTACTATCAGATTATGACTATTATTAATATTTTATTAATATTACAATTAGTAATCACTATCAGTATTAGTGTTGCTATTATTAAACAAAATTCACATTATTAGTATTATTATAAACTTTTATTATTATGACAATTATTATTGGTCCATTTATTTTTATTATCATTATTACTACTAATAATAATAATATTATTATTTTATTAGAAATACTATCAGTGATTATTATAATTAAAATTGTTTTTTATATTTTATGATTATTATTTTAATGTTATTATATTATTACTATCATTATTATCATAATATTGATTTTTATGATAATTGTTACTATTATTACAATTTATTAATATTACAATTATCAATAACTATCAAAATTATTTTTTTATTATTATTAGTATATTGTTCATTAATAATATTATTGGCATGGTAATTATTAATAACATAAATATTATTGTTATTGTTATTGTTATTAATTACCATCAGAATTATTATTATTATGGTTATTAAAAAATATATCATTATTATTAATTATTGTTACTATTTGTATAACAATTATTTTGATTATTATCATTTCATTAATATTATTTTACTTAAAAGTGCTACTGACATCAGCATGATGCAATGATGACACAGTAGGGGTATTTATTTATTTTTGTACTGGAAATCTCGGATTAATCTGTGCCTTTGATTTCGAATCGGGTGATCGATTTAAAATAAACAAAAGGGATAGAGGATCTAATCTCGGCCGTTGATCTGGCATCCAAGTGCTGAGAGGGGGGTGCGGTCGATTGGCCGGTGGCCGATGTCGAGCCAGGTGGCGGCGCCATGGCTGACCTCACCGGTAAGTCCGATTTCTCAGCGCCGGTGCTGATTTTCGATGGGATTCGAACTAAAAACAACGTGGGTGTCGAGGGGGAGCTCATCGTGGGTGGCGGAAGGTGTCGGGGAGGACCAGAGATAGACGTGCGATGGCCGGTGCGGAGGCCGTTCTTTGGCAACGGCGCAACGGTGGCTCCGGGGCCGACAAGGGGATGCTCGGCACGTGGTTGGAGGCAGCTAGGAAGACCAGCTTGATGGCGGCACAACGACGAGCTCGATAGCAGCGCAACAGCAAGCTCGATGGCTGCATGGGTGGGGCTAGGTGAGAGGCGGCAAGGCTTGGGTTATAATAGGAGGAAGGTCCGTGGAGGTGCGAAGGGTAGTTGGGGGATGGGACGAAGCTCTGGGAGGTTGCGGGCGGCGGTTCTAGTGTAGAATCCTGTTGGCCGCGCGCGGCTGCTGCGGCTGGGGGGTTGGGGTGGCGGGAGGAGAGGGATGACATATGGGTCCCGCAAGGCAGAGAGAGGAGAGGGGAAGGGGTGGCGGCTGGGTTGCTGGCTGGTTGGGCCGCGCAAGGGAGAAAGGAGGGGTGGCGGGAGGCCCAGTCAGGGATGCTTTCCTTTTTCTCTTTAGTTTATTTTTTAAAAATTTTCCTTATTAAATTATTTTAGTTATTTAGAACTAGAGATAAATGTTCATTTAAAAATACGTTTGGAATAAATGAAACAATTAAAAAGTTTCATTTGACAAATTCAAACATTTTATCAATTTGAGAAACATTTTTACGAATTGAGGAAACCTATTTTTTCAAATAAAAAATTACTTATAAAAAAAATACAAAAAGTCATTTTATAAAAGCAAGTTAATTATCAAACAAAACATTCAATTTTATTTTCACAAAGAAATTTATGAATACATTTAAAGTTGAAATGCAGTTAAATAAAATAGATAAATTCTTTTAAATATGTGAAAATTATACTTTTTATAATTGAAATGGTTCACATCCCTAAATTAAAAAATTTGAAGTGTGACGCACCCTCTATACCCACTAATTACATCCAATATTGACCTCACTCCCGATTTATCTTATCGGTTTCGGATACAAACATTCTCTGGCTTGGATAATGAAAATCCTGACCACCATCTGCGAGAATTTGAACAATTGTGTTGATGTTTAAATATTTTACACCATGACATGAAACTTTAAGATGGAAGTTGTTTCTCTTTTCTATATCAAGGAGGTGAAGTAATGGTACAATCTCACTGTGAGTAAGGTAAATGAGGATTGGGGAGAATTGTGCAACAGATTCTGTCTAATATTCTGAACTCAGAATTAGCTCTTGCCATTTTATAATTCATCTGTACTATACTTCTCTGTGAACCATTTTATATCATCAATATTGTTCTTTTTCCTTAAACATCGTAGAGGCAATATCATAGTGTCCCTGTATTGCTAACTTGAATCATATAATATACTGTCATGCAGAATGAAGAGCTCACATGCTAAATATTCTGCATCAAGTCAAGATAGTTCCTTGTCCTAACCCCTGAAAGCCAAAGTCATTCTTCTTGTACTATACATTTTTTCTTTTTATCAATGCACTTAGTTATTGTATCTATTTCTCTCCTATGTGTAAGTGAGATATGTTAAAAGGATGAATCATCAATGCAGAATTTGGATGTTTTCTAGCAGCAATAATCATGTCTGACCATAAAGACTATTGCATTCGATTAAGTTTTATTGTAGTATATAGTTTATATCCTAACAAAATATTTTGCATGGTAAGAAATAAAATTGCAACGAGAATAACGCACATGGTGAAAGATCCTATTAAAAATGACTCCATTATCGTGGCAATAATATATATTGCCACCAAATAGCTTCATGTTGATACAAACTACTGCCATGCTCATAGTCATTGCAATAGCATTTTTTATCACAAAATTATGCGTGGCATCTATTGTCTACTGCAATGGTTCATTTTGTGGCAATATTAAATATTACCACAACCTAACTCATGGCAAGAGTCTATTTTGCCATGATACCATCTGTGGCATCTATAATCTATTGTGATGGCTCATGTTGTGGCGATAGATATGTTTTGCAACAGAAATATAAATTCGAGGCGTAAACTTGAGACCATGCCAATACTTGCCACGCTTGCCAACAAACATGATTTGGTTGTAAATAATACATATTGCAACCATCTGGACCTTATCGCAACGTTTTGTCGTCATTGTCCAAGGATGAAAACTTAGCAGTGGATGTAGAGTGAAATTAATTGTTTCCAGTAGATCGAAAGAGAATCAATAGGTGCAGCTCGTGCACGAGTTTTGTTGCTAACGCAAGCTGACCCTGACTTGTCAATACCGACCATGAGTTGCTTCGACATTTTTCGTTTGGTCTTGACAAAGAATCTGCACTGTATCTTGATATCATATTCGAAGGATCATCCTTGATAAATACAACCGAAGAAGGAAGGCTTATCTTAGATGTAATCCTTGGTAATATTTTTTTTCTTTGGCACTGGTACCCTCCAACCCTACATCAAGTCAGAAGGAAAAGCTTCTATAAGTTGCTCCAGATCCTCATTTGTTCCTGTAGAAGAGTCTTCACCTGAGCCTAGAACAATTAAGGACGGAGAAATTTAACCTTTGGAGTTCATTCTTTCTTTCGACGATGATCTACTTGGAGATTTAGAAAACACCTCAAAGTACGTCTACAAAAAGAGACCACCAATGCTAAAAACACTACCTGATCATTTAGAAGAAATATTCTCTGTAGAACGGTGAAGGAGTTGACGGCCATGATGAGCAATGAGTGGATGAAGGAGGACGACCAATTTATGATCCTTGGAGTTTTGAAGTTTTCATATTCTATTCCTTGTACCATGAGGCAAACGGTGGTAGAAGCCTTGTATAATCCCATAGCCCCTCTGGACTCCTGTTAGAGAGGGATGGGGTTTTTTTGCAACGTGAAGCTAGTTCATGAAGACCCTGAGGCTATCCTGGTTTTTTATGTATTTGAAGTACTAGATTTTGGTTTACTCATAGGACTTTCTTTTGAGAAATTACTTCTCGACGTCCCGAAACAACGATGCCTCAAGGTTAATCTAGGGAAAAATCTCATGACCGTCCCCATTGATAGAGTACAAAATACGATTATAGAGATTGAACCCAAGGATGAGCCGGTGGAGGAAGTGAATGTCGGTCTTCCCTTTGAATCCGATGAACCCATCCTTAAAGAGGACTATAGTGAGTTCATCCAATAGAAGGATGATTTGGAGGTCTTGGAACCATCCAGGGAGGAACTGCCTCCACAACCTCCATTTGAGTTGAAAACTCTTATGGCTGGGTGTAATTTTGATGACCTTTGAAGTTCCCTAAAAGGTATGAATTAATTTTGATGATTGAATAAACACCGTAGGTAACGGTTGTGATTGTAGGTTCACCCCTCATATTCTACTTCAACATAGTGGGTTTTCTCGATAGATGACAAAGACGATCCCAAGATGAGTTGTTTCGAGCTTCGGATGACCAAGGTTAAGGACTAGCAAAAGAGTCTATAGGATCGCCAGTACTATTAAGAGGGGCGTCAAGTCATTCGTTCTGAGGTCATACAAGTGTTAGGAGATATGAATGCTCTTAGTTACCTCAGAAAGCACTGAAGATGGCAGAGGAAGCATAGCAAGCGAAGATGAAGTCAAGTCGAAGACGAAGATCCTAGTTTTCAGATGAAGAGGAGTCACCGAACAGTCTGGTGAGCCAAAAGATGCGAAGTTCAGAGAGGTACTCTTTGGAGTCAAAGTGAAGAAGACACCGGACAGTCCGATGGGTCAGTGACCGAACAGTCCGGCGAAGGTATGCACCGGACACATAAAAAATGGATTCCAAAGTGGGTGTTTCCCTGGTCTGCTAATAGATGGAGTCATCGGATAATCCGGTGGTGCGTCGAACAGTCCGGTGGGAGGAGTCACCAAACAGTCCGGTGACTGGCAAAAGCAGTCAGCTTTATGACATCACGTTCCAACGGTTGTTTCTGTACCTGGAGCCTATTTAAATCATGGAGGGGGACAATTTGCAATGTGCTTGAGGTCTGAATTGCTAGAGCAAACTTATGAGAGGCTAAAGGACACCAAGAAGACAGCACAACACAAGATTAGATACCTTTTGTGCTAGTAGGAGAGTGAATAGGAGCATTCATACACTTCTAGAGCTTGTAGGGCTTTGAGAGAGTGATCTTTGCCTATTACTTTCGGTTTGGCAGACTAGATCGGCTAAGAGTCGGTGTTTGAGCTTTTGAGGAGATTGTGAAAGACGACGCCAAGTTTGTGAGCGGTTTCTGGTCCCCTGCTCGAAACGGACACCAAGAGGGAGCGTCTGGAGCCTTGGAGACTTGCTTTTTTGCGAGGGTATTGTGTGCTACAGTTGGGCCGTCGGTGACTTCTCTCCGAGAACTAGAACATACCCTTGAGAGCACCATTTCGGAAACGGCGAGAGGGACGGGTACTCCGACGGAGAGGTCCAACGAGGATTAGGAGAAGGCGCCAACCTTTCGAGACCTCGAAAAAAATCGTTGAGCATTCTCTTAACTCTCTCCCTTTTTACTTTCCTCATTTCATCTTGTTGAGTAGAGTTATAAATTGCTTTACGTTTCCTCTTGGTGGCTCGATGCTAGTGTTTGCTTGTTGTCTTCTTCATACCACTAGCATTGTTAGATGTCTTGGCATACTAGAATTGTGTAGGTTGCTCTTGTTGTGATCGAGTCTCATAGTTTGAGTTTGTAGCGAATTAAGTTATATAAGTCCATGGATTCAACCCCCTTCTCGGTGTCCTTACTCCTTTGGTGGTATCAGAGCCAAGTGCTCACTTTTCGGGCTTCACCACCTTGAGTAAGGATGCCGAACGGGATGGAACATCCATCCATGTGTTGATGGGAATGATTACTCATATTAGAAGGCCTACATGCAAGCCTACCTAGAGTCATTTGATGGGAAAGCATAGCATGTGACCCAAAACGCTACAAATGCGAACGAGAGATTTGATCCCGTTTTTGTCAAGTTCAATGCAAAAGCCAACAATGCCATCTTTGGTTGCATATTCTAAGAATGTGTTCTCTAGAATCAATGCATCATCCACCGCTAATGAAATTTGGTCTCAATTGCAAAAGATTTATGAGGGCTCCGCCGAGGCTAAAGAAGAGCGTTACTATGTTTTTAAGAACAAATATGACTCTATCACTATGTTGCCACATGAAAAAGCTAACGATGTTTACTCTCGTTTACATGTAGTGGTAGAGGTGATCAATGCCTTGGCCACAAGAGCAAAATTGATGATATTGAGATCATGAGGAAATTATTGAGGATGTTGCCGCCAAGCTACAATTCTATCGTCCTGTGTCTCTTTCAAACCAACTTGGAGAATCTCTTCGTTGTTGTCATGCTCGGGAAGCTAACGGCGTATGAGAGATATTTGTTGGGCATTTGCACCGACACTCAGTTGCCCAAGAATCTTGCTCTTTAAGTTGAATAATCTCCCAATGGCAAAAGCAAGAAGAAGAAGAAATGGAAGATGATGAGGATGAGAGCGAAAATGAGGACCTTGCGCTCCTAATGAAGAACATTTCGCAAGAAAAGAGCCTCATCCTCAAAGCGTAACTCCAGATGTTTTCAATTGTGGCATGAAAGACCATTTTGCGAAAAAGTGCCCCAAGCCCAAGAAGGAAAGCAAGAAGCAAGCTTCAATTGAGAGTGATAACGAAGAACAACCTCCCATAAGGAAATTCAAGAAGTTTTTTGTTAAAGAGATGAGCAAGAGCAAGAATAGGAGGAATTCACCGCATAAGGCCTACATTGTTGGTGAGTGGCTCACCGATGAGGACGATTCAGACTCCTCCTCTTCAAATAAAGATGAAGAGCTTGCGGGTATTGCAATGACAAGCTCCACCTACAAGATGACACCACCACCTCTATCCTTGATGGCCCAAAGTTGAGAGAGTTATATGGATGAGAATGATGATCTTGAAGTAGAAGAGGAGGACTATGTTGATGATGATGCACCAAGCTATGATGATCTAGTCCTCATTCTTGAGAAGGCCAACAAGATTATCATCAAGAAGAACAAGAAGTTTGATGTAGTGGCCAAGGAGCAGGAAGTTGCGGTATTTCGAGTTAGGGAGCTTGAGGGTGAGCTCAATGCTCTAAAGCAATCTCATGGTGCTCTTCGCGAATCCTATGAGTCTCTCAAGGAGAAGCACATAGAGCTAAATGAGAGGCATAAGGCATTGGTCTCACCCATGAAGCTCTTGACTCTCTCCTCAACTCTCCCAAGTATTTTAATGAAGCTTCTACTTCTTGTGATTTAACCCTCTCCAAGGAGAGCATTACTATTGAGCCTAACATTTGAAGGAATATACGAAGCTCAAGAAGGAGAGAGAGGCCGTGATGGATGCCTTTGAGCAGCTCACGAGAGGAAGGCAAATTCAAAAGGATATCCTAAGCTGGAACTTTGTTAACAACCACGATCACAAGAGTTTAGGATCATATCCTTCCTCCGTCAACATCATTGGCCAAGGCAATGAGATCCCCGCATGGATAGTTCCGCTCATGGCGGATGACTACTATTGTGAAAAGCATTGTCTTGATGGTCATCGTGCCAAGGATTGTCCCAAGGTGAGCGGGCCTAAGATTATGCCTAACGTTAACTTTTTTCATGAGGATGTGCACTTCAAGCTTTTTAGGGCTAAAGCTGGAGAGGTCAAAGCTAAGGGGCTCAGACGAACATATGGCAAGAGGACAATGAAGAAGATTTGGTCTCCAAGGTGATCGTGGACCAAGTGAGGAAGACTAATCTCCCTTGTGTTCCCAAGAAGAAGTGAAGGATCATGGTGGTGGACCATGAAGCAAATTTAAAGATTCTAGAAGTCCACCACAAGCTTATGATCGAGCTTCTATGCCAATCTACTCTTTAAGGAGGTTTTCTCTTGTGCATAGTAGAGTAGGGTTTCTTTTCTTGTCTTGCATGGTAGTTTAAAACTTCTTTGTGGACTAGATATTTGCACAACCATGCGTCATATGTAAAAAGATAAAAGAAAAGAAAAAATTAGTCAACATCTAACCATCTTAGGATATCCATAAGCTTGGGGGAAGAGATTAAGAAGGTTTGGCTATCTCAAGGCAAAGCGGTGGGCTTATGGTGAATAAGGTTGAGATGGGCCAAAATTGACGTTGGATAGGTTTCTTTTATGCAATATCCTTAATCTTGCTTGCATCCACATGGCATGTTTTAATTTCTTGCATTAGCTAACTCGAGTTACCATGTGTTGCAAATAGGAACAACGAAGGGGGCGCTATTCTTGGAGAAAGTGACTACATAGCCTATATAAATTCACACACTCCACAAAGAATATCTAAAATAATTGTGAGCTTCATGCCCGTTAAACCTCATGTCTAACAGTCTCTAAGATTCCCACTTATACGGACCGTGAGCATAGATTCATACATTTCTTTTTTTGGCTCTTTGGTGAGGACATTTTGAGGGTCATCTATTTGCAAAGAAGTGTTCGACGTGCTGCTCAAGTTGCACCGCCGCCGCACCACCTCACGCCACCATCGTGTTGTGTGACCGTCTTGCTCCTCGTTGTCTTGACGGCTTTGTTCACGCTCTAGCTTGGCCCAGTTCAAAAATCCTTAGTAGGTTTTCATCTTTCGCGCGATCGGACAAGGTTTCGGCACATCTTTTGGTGGTTACCAGTTCTACCTTCTTGGGGTATCGATTCTATTCTCCTCTTCATCTTTTTTGCCCCTTTTTGTTGATTGATTACGAAAATTAGCGACTTTGAGATAAAAGTTCAAACTTTTGTTGCTAATTGGAGTAATTAGTTGACATCCTAGCACTTCGTGCCATGTTGAGGTTTCTCTTGCATATTTTGATATGGGATTGAGCCCACCTGTCACTAGTGTCACAATTTGAATGGATTTCTATTATTTGAATTATAGCATTAGTCCATCGATATCACCGTTGGTCATATTTGCTTTATTTAATCGGTGATATGTCCTTGATTCCACCGGTAGGGTTTCTCTATGTGTGTCACTTACCTACTCCCTCCGGTCCATAGAGGTCGTTTTGGACAATGACACGGGCTCCAAAACATAACATTGACTTCTATTTTCTATAAAAATATTTATTAAAAAACAACGTATTTATACTTTTATGAAAGTACTTTTCAAGACAAATGTAATCATATAGCTTTTATATTTCTAAACTTGACAATTAAAAACTTATTTGTCATTTATATTCCCAATATTTGACCAAAAACATTATCCAAAGCAACCTTCTTTTTTGGACCGGAGGGAGTATGTTGCTTACAACCTTTTACCTATTTCTTTGTGGTGTAGTGACAGTTTGGTCAGCGGATCAGGACAGCAGACAGTGACAGAGATTTCAGTGGCAGTCCAGATCATTCTTGGATGGGTTAAGAGCCAAGCTCTTAACCCTATATTAGCCGTGTCAACTGATCAGTGGTGCTTGGAGTGACAGTTGATCTTGCAGTGTTGGTTTGACAATATGGGCCGAGTTCGCGCTCACCCTCTAGAATCGGTGTATTGGTCGCTAAGGCGCTATGTCATGGACAGATGTAGTCGGGCCGTGAACGTCGCTTCCTTCCACCAATCATGTTTACCATCTCCATCGAAAGATCGAGACCGAACCTCGCATCACGTGGTATTAGAGCTCAAGGTTGTTTGGTGAGAGATTTCAGATCCAATCTGTTAATTACCTACAGTCCAGAAAAGCAAAACAAAATGCAGATTAGTTTCCATAGTCCCATATCCTTTTTAGCCTATTTATTAGTACCATATAGTTAGGGCTTGTTGAGTTTTTGAGTGCATCGTTGTGTCGAGTTGCTGGTCTTAGTATCTAGTTCTCTAGAGTTTTGAGTTCTTGTCACGCTCCAGCGTCACATCTAAATCTCCAAAACCAGCATAATTACCATCTCTATTTTTGGTGCACTACATCTCATTGGTTTATGCACGTCCTTAGATCAGATCTACAATAGAAGGACGAAATAAACTCGGATCCGAGTTTGTTGAAAAAAAAACAGATTCGGGTAACAGAATTTGTTGCGAAAGAAAACAGCCATATCTCTGCGATCCGTTGCTTGTTTGTAACGTTTTCGCACAATCTGGAAAGATCTCCGCATTAGCTTTCCAACGGATGCTCATTTGCAAAAAAATTCCACCCGAGCACGTCGCAATCACAAAAGAGATCTAGCATCTGCTATCTGTACTTTATTGCATCTTTTTCAGTACAAAAAATAGAGAAAAAACAAAAAAAAAGCAAGAAAAACATATTACTTAGGAAAGAGATATGGAAAATATATTTGGACAATGGCGTATGTGTGAAAGGAGAAAGCTTTTGAATGTTGCTAGTGCATTAGTTGATACTGCTTCAACTTGGCGACAATATTTGTAACTAATGAATTTCCTAGGACATGTAATGATGCTAAAATTCTAATGATATATACTTTTGATATATACTTTTGTTGATACATCTCCTGAACCTCTTTCTAGTTGTGATGTATACTCTTTGGAGGAGCTTTTTCGTGTACATCCTATTGTACCTAATATTTTGCAAGAAATTGACATGAAATAAGAAGATGAAAATTATACAAACATGGAGAAAGAAGAGATACACAATATTTTATGCATAGTCCAAGATGAGACTGATCATAACACACCAAAAGGTATTGCTGAAAATAAGAAGAAACTTATTGAACATCGATCTATAAAAGGTGATAATATTTTAGTCGTGCTGAATTTTTTTTGTCTATCCTACTATTGTAACGCAACCGCTAGCATCAACTTTAGTCCATTTATCTTTGTCAATATTTGATTTGCACACTAGTTCTTGTGATAATGAGGGGTTGTGTGCTGATATTTCTATTCTTCCTATGCGACATGAGGTGAATGAATTTGATACTTCTAATTTTTATCCATTCACTAGTGATGAAATCATTTAACACCTATTACATGTGAAAATGATGAGCTAAAATTGTGCAAAGAGTTTACATTTGTTCGAATGTGAGATCTTCTTATGCTGTGTGATTAGATGACAAACTAGATGATTGAAATAGCAACTATAATGTCATGTCAAGTTTTGATGGGATAAATCACTTTTTATCTTCTAATAAGATTGATGACAATGTTCCATATAACATAAACTGCTTGGAGAAGAAATTATCCAAAAAAAATTAGTCTTGTTGATTTTTATGATACAAATGCTTCATGTGTGCTTTAGTATGCAAAGATGCTTTATTTTCATGTCATGATCTTTCTAGCTATTTGCCAGCTCCTATTACTAACCTTTTACAGAAGTATCATGACATTGTTCCCGACGAAATACCTCCAAGACTTCCACCCATTCAAGGGAGTGAACACAAAATTGAATTGATTCCCGAATCAAGTTTACCAAATTATGCTACCGAAGGAAGCATGTCAGGAATGGCTTGCCATTAAGAAGGGGAGAATGATGAGATTATGAGGATCTTTGAGCCTCCAAGTAATTGCATTCAAATACCCCCGTGGCCTTCACTTTTTCATGCATATTACAAGGCATGTTGGAGTCGAGCGTCTAACAATGAACTTGAGTCGAGGACGATTCTAAAACAAGAAGAGGAGGATGATGAGGACATCGCTCCTTTAGATGCACACAAAATATCCTAAGTTAGTATTGATGGAGCTCGTGGACGACAGTTGAAATTAGAGATGAGTTCGTTCTTAAACATTTGTTTACCTTACTTTGAGAATAGATTGCTACCTAATTACTTTATCAAGATTAGGAACATTGGAGAGAATCAAGGAAATTTGGAGAATGACTTGGAGATGCACAAGACCAAGAAGAACGTTCAATTTGAGAAGGAGTTTGAATCCAACTCGGGTTTGAGTCCTAGTCAGATTCCAGAGCTGGCTACACTAAAATGGACGTCCAGGTCGCATACGAACTTTGTTTTCGATATTCTAGATATGGATGGAGCGCTAAGTGGATAGGATTTCCAACAGATCTAATCGTGTGCCAAAATACTTCTTATATCTCTAGGAATGACCGAAATTATGATGTCTAGAATCTATCAGTGTGTTGTGCCATCATCTTGGCCCATTTGACCTTTTATCTTGTTAGGCCCATTAGGGTTTCGTCCAGGAGGGTCTTCCTTCACAGTGTTCCTCTTTTGTGACATTCATTTGTGTCCAAGCTCGCATCTCTAGCACAGGTCTTCAGCCTAGGACCAGCACAGTTGTTAGCTTCATGACCATTGAAGCCCCTCAAAGGTATGAAAGATTTTGGTGATTGAACAAGAACCATGAACTAACTCGTTGGATGTAAGTTTATCAACACTATTCTATGAGTTGGTTGCTTCAAAGATGTTCAAGTCCCTGACGTGTTTCTAAGAGGAGCTAGTCCAAGGCTAAGGATGATCTAGAACCATGTGTGGCTTAGTTTTTTAGGCCTTGAGTCTATAGGAAACATCAGTACTATTAAAAGGGGTCAGGTCACTGGTCTTGATCTTATAAGAATTAGGGTGTGTGGATGCTCTAGGTGCTCTGAGGCACTTGAGTGATCAATGGGAGTTTGAAGATATCAAGAGTTGCAGCCGAAAGCATGAAGATCTTGAATAAGTCAAGTTTCAGCAACTGAAGAGGTCATCGAATAGTCCATCGCTGTCACCGAACAGTCCGGTGTGAGTCGAAGCGAGGAGTCCAAAGAGGATGTTTTCTGGAGGCAGTGAAGCTGGAGTCACCGGACAGTCCGACGGGTGTCACCGGACAGTCCAGTGTGTGCAAGAGCTCGAAGTCCAGAGAGAGATTCTCTCTAGAGTCATCAGGAAGAGTCACTAGACAGTCCATCGTTCAGAGACCGGATAGTTCGGTGAGCCTCGAAGATGGTGTCCAAAAGAGGTGTCTTTGGAAATCCAAAAGAGAAGGTCACCAGACAGTCTGGTGATGGTATAAACCGGACAGTTCGGTGTCACATGCAATGAATTCCAGAGAGGATATTTTCTGCCAGGTGAGGACTAGGAGTCACCGGACAGTCCGGTGATCCCAGTCACCGGACAGTCTAGTGACTGCAAAAAGCAGAAAGCATTTTGGCAACGGCTCTTAACTGTTGTTTTAGGGCTTAGGGTCTATTTAAACCGTTGGGGGAACTGTTGTGGAGCTTGCTCACGACCAGAACAGTTGGAGATCATTTGTTGAGAGCCAAAGTTCAACAAGAGAAGCACAAGAGAGTATCTAGTGAGATCTTAAGTGCTTGTGATGAATAGCAAAGAGCATCCATACATTTCTAGAGCTTGTGAAGCTGAGAGGAATGTCTTCGACTTGTTACTCTTGGTCTATGGCAGCCTAGACTGGTTAGGCATTGTTGTCCGAGCTTCCGAGGAGATTGTGGAAGACGACATCAAGTTTGTACGCGGTTCTGGGTCCTCCGCTCGAAAGGGACATCAAGAGTGAGCGCCCGAGCCTTGAAAGCTTGCTCTAGCGCTTGGGTATTGTTTGCTACAGCCGAGGCGCCGGTGTCTTCACTCCGGGAGTGAAGCGTACTCGTGTCAGCATCGTTTCAAGAACGACGGGAGGATCCTGGTTCAACGAGGATTAGAGGAAGGTGCCATCCTTCGGAGACCTAAGAAAAATTGCTGAGCATCTCTATCACCCTTCTCTTTACTTACCGCATTTACATTCTTGTGAGTAGTGTGATAGGTTGTTTAGTTGCTTTTCTTGGTGGCTCTCGTGCTGGCTTGCTTACTAGCTTGATATGTTGTCTTCTAGCTTGTTTTTCACTTCCTTAGACCTTACTTGATAGGAGTTGATTGCTAGTTTTGCTAGAAACTAGGAAGAGTGAGAAATTGGCTTAGTAGTGTAAGTGTCCGATTCAACCTCTCTTCTCGGTCACTTGATCCTTTCAACAGTACCGGCTTTGAACGATTACTCAGCTTGCTTTTTACTAGCGTGGTACTAGTATTTTCCTTTTGTAACACTTTTAGCCATCCTATAGCTCCACATATATCCCACTTCAGCTGGACATTGTTGTGCCGTGGTGCCGATACATTCATTTCCTCATTGCCGACTTGTTGGTAGCCGTCACCCTCCTGTTGAGCAAGGTGAGAATCGGTAAGAGCTTGTGTGAACGGGTAGAGAGTGAGAACCTTGCAGTAGCTACATCCTAGTAGTTTTAGGGAGTCTTTTCTCTTCACCTGTTTTTTTCCTTTTGTGTTGCGCATCTAACCATGTCAGGCTCAGAAGGTGATCGGGGTGATCCACATTCCTCTCATACAAGGGGTATCATACAACATTTTGAGCGAAGGGTGAGGCTGCACACGGAAGGAATTGATGCAGATTCGCAAGTGACTAATGAAAAGGCTGGGAGCATTAGAGACCACAAAGATCGAAGGCAACAACAAGCCTACTGCAGTGGAGACATCAGTTGCTACACTAAACACCAACCTCGCTGCTATATTGAGATGTTTGGATAACCGTAATGATGGTGGTGGAAACCCAACGCAGGACAACAACAACAACAACAACAATGGAGGCGATGCTGGAGGGGATAACTTTGATGAGTATTCTGCTGATACTGAACAAGATGATCAAGAGGTTCGTCGTCACCCACGGTTGCATCGCAATCGCCAAGGTATGGCTGCACGCAATAGTGGTGATGCTTTTTGTAAGATTAAATTTAAGATACCTCCATTTAATGGTGCATATAATCCTGATGCATATATAACTTGGAAAATTACTGTTAACCAAAAGTTTGTTTGTCATGAATTTTTTTGAAAATAAAAGTGTTAGGGCTGCTACTAGTGAGTTCACTGATTTTGCTTTTGTTTGGTAGATAGAACATGGCAAGAAAAATCCTAACATACCACAAACTTTGGATGCTTTGAAACGGGTCATGTGGGCTAGATTTGTTCCTTCCTACTATGCGTGTGATCTGTTAATTAAGTTGCAACAATTGAGACAGGGTGATAAAAGTGTAGAAGAATATTATCAGGAGCTGCAAATGGGTCTGTTGCGTTGTGAGATAGAGGAAGATAAGGAGTCTGTGATGGCGAGATTTTTGGCTAGATTAAATCGGGAGATCCAGGACATTCTTGCTTATAAAGATTACAATAATGTAACCCGATTGTTTCATCTTGCTTGTAAAGCTGAACGAGAAGTGCAGGGACGACACGAGAATTCCAAGTTTAATGTTTCTACAGGTAGAGCTAATTCATGGCAACAGCCCATGACCATTGCTCTGACTCGACGTTCTCCACTACCAACTTCCTCCCCGAGTCGTGCCACGCCGTCGGCATCCAACACCAGGAACAAGCCACATATTCCTCTGACCAATTCAGCAAGTCGAGCACCTATGTCATCAAAGGCTGCTGCAGTCCCTGCCGAGAGCACAACATCGGTAGCCTCTAAAGGGAGAACTACAGACGTACAATGTCACGTTGCAAGAGCTATGGACATGTACAACGCGACTGTCCAAGCAACCGTGTTCTCATTGTTAAAGAGGATGGTGAGTATTCATCCGCTAGTGATTTAGATGAAGATATACATGTTGTGCTTGCAGTTGACTATGCATGTAACAAAGCATCATTGGCTTCACCTCGTTAAAAGCATCCTCCCTCTATATCTCCAAATCCTGCTCTCTTATTTCACGAAGGTATAGCCTTTGTAGCTTCCTCTTTTGTGTGTGGGTTAAGCTGGAGGGAGACCACCTCGGCTGGGTATACTTCGTGAGTTCCTTTACATCGGTCCACTAAAAGTTCCTCCCATCTTAACATCGATGGTGCCAATCTTAATGACACCACCAGATGTAGCTACTCGATCTCCAGAAGTCCCACTAGCGGGTCTACTTCCCTCCTTTTCATTTTTTATCCTCCATTCTTGCTTAGGAGGGGAAGTGATTTTTTTTCTGGAAAAATTGAAACTTCTAGTTTTGCTGCTGAGAAAAACCGTACTGTCTTCCCTATGATTGATCAATTGATTTCAAAATCGGTCATGAACAGAACTAGAGAGACGCTGAAAAATGCTCTCCATTGACATGCGCCACCCCGGATGAAAAGATGGAGGTAGCATTGGCGGCCTAAACATCCATAGCCCCACATAAGGACTCCATACCGGAAATGACGGGAATGGCACAAGAGGGAACCATGGTGGCGACATCCCAATCCCATAAGGAGGAGGAGGCCCCTGAACATCCACTGTTTGCCTCACCTCCTTGCTCGGCGGGCCACTATCACTCTTTTGTGGTGACCTCGGTCGCTCTATTGATCGATTGCTTAAATCGATCTTTTGACTCTTGTACTTGTCCATAAGATGGTCAAAGGTGCTTTTAGGCCCCATCTTCCTATCCACAGTCTTGCTCTGGTTCACTTTCCATTTGCCCACTTCAGGATTTCTTGGTTTCATCAATTTGGGCTTCTAAGCAAAACCAGAAGTTCCTATTTTTCCTGGACATTAGGAACAACCATTTCCTTGGCCTTTTGTAGTTGCCCCCCAGATGCAGAAACTTTGATGGAGACTTTGATAGATTCTCTGCCATCGGGGAACTTTTCCAATGTCACTTTTCTTGAAACACTTTTTTCACTATTGGGAGAGGCCTTTCATCGCCCATGATCACATTCTTCCCTTGAGTTGTATCAGCCCACTTCAGGGTGCTTGTCCACTTGCATGTCCTTAGACTCAATCGTCCTTTATTAAGGGCTGATTGGACCTGTTGACAAAAAACATTGCAATCGTTAGTGGCATGCGAATTAGAATTGTGCTATTTACAATATGACATGCGTTTTAATTCATCCGTCGGAGGTCACTCTGGGCGTTTGGGTTTACCTGAATTGTCGGGTCGGGTAATTCGGGTTTTCAAAAATGATACCCGAATTTCACTCGAGATAAGATTAAACCGACAATTCGGGTACTTGATATTTCGGATTTGGGTAAACCCGGATTACCCAAATTTACATTGTCACATTAAATTATAATTATAATTATAATTGATGTCCTTTGACACTGTATTATCATAGTTTGGAGCGGGTGATCTTATTTTAGATAAAGATTTGTATGTTTTTGTACATTATTTGTGAGATGAGCTTAGTTGGCATGTGTGTCGATGACTAGATTTATAATTTGACAATTAATAAAGAGTTATAGTAGGTAAAAAAAACTCATTTTCTAATTATTCGGGTAATTCACGTACCGGAGGTACAAACCCGATTAGACTCAAAATTAATTCGGGTTTCCAGATCTACTACCTGAAAAATTGATTCGGGTTTCAGATTTCAGGTTTTTTGGATTCGGGCTTGGGTTTTTTCAGATTCGGGCTTCGGGCTCAGGTTTTGTGCCTAGAGCGAGCCGGAGGCAAAGTGTATGCAATCTTGATATACCCACCTTTGTGTAATTCGTCAAATATTTTATCGTATTTAGCTACATCAAAGGTGTATTTCACATCGTCTTTTTGATTCTTATGAACTGGCTTGAGTGAATTGGAAGCAAATAATTTGGCCTTAGATGGTCAAACAAATTCGGCAGCCAAAATGTCTTGTGCGAAAGCTTATTTGTTGGAGTTGCGCGAGAGAAAATCATTCCCCTCCATCTTTTCCTTAAGATGAGACCGCAAGCCACTAAAAGCTAGATCAACTAGATCCTTTTCGGAAATTATCAAATTAAAACATCGGTTCTTAACATCTCAAAACCTAGGAATAAAATCAATAATGGGTTCATTTCATTCTTGCCTAACCGATTTTAAATGTGAGAATTTCAGCTCATTATCTCCGAAATAAAAATGATCAGGAAATCTACGTTCTAAGGACTCCCACGGGTAAATGGAACCCGGGGACAATGATAAAAAACATGAAAAGCGATTTCGGTTAGTGACAAAAAAAACAACCGCACTTTTAATGCATCACTATAACTCGCTTCCCCTAATTGAGCAATGTATTAACTAATGTGCTCCCAAGTGGTTTTACTATCCTCGCGATTAAATTTGACAAAATCGGAAACACACCGTCCGCTAGGATATGGGACCGAATCAAAATGGTTTTTGGTTAATCTTGTCACTCCCTTTAAGATCTACCCCAAGCACTTCACGAAATTGCTTGCTCAAATCCTCTTTAATAAAACCAATGCATTCTTCCATATTGGTAATGGAAGTCCCACGAGGCGAGGCATGCTTGTTTGCCTTCATGGTATTAAATTGTTCATTGTGCACGTGGCCATGAGAAATTCTTGTACAGCTAGGTGGGATAGGTCGTGTGCTATACGCGATGGTATAGTATGGTGGGACAAAATCGGCCAATTCATTCAATCGGCTACTAGCCAGATTGGGAATGCTAGCAATTAGCTTTACGTTACTAGAAGACACTACCAATGCATTAGTTTGCATATAACGTTGAAAACTAGTTTGCTCACTAAACAAGTTCACCAAAATACTATACAAAAGTTGATCTACGCTCGGTGCATGAGGAACCGATGAGCTACTAGATGGATTTACTTGTGCAACATGAGCAATTGATGATGCAACACCAACGTTCTTTAATGATTTTGACAAATTATCTTAATAATATGTTGCATTCATTAGCCAAGATCTTTTTCGTGTCGCAAAATAGTATGAAAGATCTTCAAAAGAAACAGGGGGTGCGAAGATATTCTCACATTGGTAGCACCCACAGCTGTGTCATCGGAGACGGGCGGAAGAACGACTTCTTTGACTTGAGTGATCGCCCCTTGACGGTCCTTTTTGAAGCACGCCATGAACTCTTGAAGCTCCCAATCTTTCTGTGCCTTGCGTTGCTTCTCAGAGGCTTTTCGATGCTCTACAAATGCCTTGGGAGCCTCTTTGCGTACCTCCTCCACAGACAGCATGACGATGTTCATCGACGAAACTTGGAAGATATGATGCAGAAACGATGATTCGGTTTGTGCAACCAAAACCTTTTGTCGCAGCGGAATCGCCAAAAAGTGTGTTGATGCTTAGATCGGGCCAACACACAAGCGCACGTCCGTGTGCAGAAGCAGAACAGAGAGATCATGAAAATTGGAAGTTCCAGTTTAGGCAGAACAACAGCAGCACCTGGTTGGAGGGACCCTGTGCGGACGAGGGCTTCGTAATGTTGGTCTAGGCTCAGTCGGGTCACTCTGGGCGTTCGGGTTTACTCGAATTTTCGGGTCAAGTAATTCGGGTTCTTAAAATTTTGGGTTTTCAAAAATGATACCCAAATTTCACTCGAGATAAACATTAAACCCGACAGTTCTGGTACCCGATATTTCGGGTTCAGGTTTGGATAAACCCAAATTACCCAAATTTACGCTGTCACATTAACTTATAGTTATAATTTATGTCACATGACACCGTATTATCATAGATTAGAGTGGGTGACCTTATGTTAGATAATGATTTATATGTCTTTTAACGTTATTTGTGAGATGAGCTTAGTTGGCTTCGGGTGTGGATGACTAGATCTAAAATTTGATCAATAATAATGAGTTATAGTGTGTTAAAGACTCATTTTCTAATTATTCGTGTACTTTAGTTAGTTCGGTACCGGAAGTACAAACTCAATTTGGCCCAAAATTAATTCAGGTTTTCAGATCTACTATCCAAAAATTTTCCTCGGGTTTCAAATCTTGGGTTTTTCGAGTTCGGGCTCGGGTTTTTTTGGGTTTGTGCTTCGGGCTCGGGTTTGTGTGGGTTTGTGCTTCGGGCTCGGGTTTGTGCCCAGAGCGACGGTCAAGCCTGCTAGACCCTCTTCACTGCTGACGGAATGGAAGAAGAGAAATGGGGTTGAGGGGCCAGGGTTTAGAAAATGTAAGACAACTTGATAAATGACATTTAGGATGCTCTCCATCAGTCGTGAGCCTCTTTTTATATAGAGGTGGGGTGGTCTGTCCCTTTAAGAGCCCGTGACTCCAATAAATCGACAAAAAAAAATCAAATTTGAAACACTTTCCTAAAACATAGGCAAAACTGCAACTTTCAATTTTCTCGAGGCAGCCTGTATGCATTTTGAAAACTCTGTAGCTTCCTCGTTCGGGCTTCAAGCTGGGTCATTCATATATCCGTTTCGATCATTTCGATGAGGCCTACATCTTCTAACCTTCAAATCATGAATTGGGTTTCGTATTATTCCATCTCCAATCATTTCTTTATTTCTTTTTTGAAAATTGATCATCATGCCTGTTTGTAACCTGAAAACATGTCTAAACACCAAACTTGCAAAATAAATAAAGTTAGCATTGATGTAGACAATTTGCTCCTGATGAACCTGTCAAAACCAAAACTTTCAGTTTTAAAGTCTTCGATAAATGACCGGACATTCAGATGGAACAAACCTCAAACTACATAGAGGGTGCTCCTAGACACTCAAGTTGAGTACCGGACACTCTAGTGAGCACTTAGCTATTTTTCATCAATCTACCCTGCGAAAACTGGAACTTCCAGTTTTTGGCTGCAATTTTTGGTTCTCAAAAAGACCATTGAGACAAAAAAAAAAACCCTGCAAAATAATCTTTTAAAGGAATATGCAACTTTATTGCTTCCCCTTCTTTATTTCCAGTACTTTCTTGTGCACACAGAGAATCATAACAACATGATTGTCTTAACATATACTACGGGGGCAAACAAACAGACCAAATAACAATACAGGAACATGGCGCCCGCTGTAGGAATGCTAATTTATGCTTCATCTGTACGCCAATAAAATAAAACCGGAGGGAGTACGAGTTAATTTGCTCCCTTCCACCAGAGGTCTTTCATGAAGTGTTTCCAAAATCACGATCACATTTCATCTCGAGGTTCTTTAGTCGCTGATGGCAGGGAACACTCAGCCTCAACAGCCAAATCCTTGACAACTCTTGGACATGGGTCACCAAATACATCGTTGGTAACACTGATAGCACATTTGTCCTTGCCGACGCAGGCCTGCAAAAGCAACAATGATATATATATATATATACACACACGCACGCGCGCGCGATAGCGCTATTCTACACCCAAGGTGTAGAACAAAAAAAAATTATTGAAAAAAATAGAAATTACTAAAGTACGATAAATTACTAAAATATTCAATACAAAATTACCGAAGGAAACGAAAATTACTGAAGAAATTAGAATAAAATTACTGAAGGAGAAAAAATTACTGAAAAAATAAAAAAATTACTGAATGAAATGTAACAAAATTAGTGAAGAGAGAATTAATTAATTAATTGAAACAAAATTACTGGAAAAAAGGAAAATTACTGAAGAAAACAGATCAAAAAGAAAAAATAGTTGGGTGAAGAATAGCACCTCCATATCCACACACGCCCGTGCACACACACAGATACATACTATATATATATATATATATATATATATATATATATATATATATATATATATATAGTGCAAACTCAGCTCTTGAAATAGCATAAAAAGGGACCTGTTACCCCAATATAAGGTTAGCAGAAGTCTTTTTTCATTTGCTTATGTTGTCCAGAAAAAATTTAGTCAATCGATTCTTGGGTTTTAATAAACCAGCTCAGCCCTGCAAGTCCCCCCTCTATTTAAATTTTTTTGAATAGTAATGTTCAAACTTTCAGGTATATTTTGAAACAGGACTTTTACTAGATGTATGTTGATTCTTGTCAGCTTACCTCTGTCACCAAGTCCTGAGTACTCGATGCATGGCACTTCCCAACAGAGAAGTTCTGGCAGCCACCTGAAGGGGTTCCATAACTCGCAAATGTAATTCTCGAGATCACATGGCCATCATCACAATGCAAGTGAAGTTCTGGTGCTACTGTGTTTACTGACACGTGGCCATTCGCAGCATGTGACCAGGCAGAAAGAGGAGGATAGTAATTTTCAGAAATTCTTGAGCAGACTGTTTTGGTATAATGAACCTCCAGTACTATCTGATAAGGGTCTCCCCCTGTCTCTTCAAAGAGTACAAACAAATTGCCTGACTCTTGCAACCATTCTCTTGGTACGTGGTACCTGGACAGAACAAAAAACTAATCAGCTGAACATGGTCACCGTCATCTAAGCAACTGCTTCACACCGAAATAATACCTGTTACACAATATATATAGGCAGGCAATGACTGGTTTTGTAACACATTGTGGTTTCTCTAAGAAAAAACCTAATCCAAATCTCGCGTAAATTTAGGAACTAGAAAATACAAAGGTAAAACAAATTTTCCTGATTTAATACCCTTTTAGTTTCTGAAAATAACAGGGTCATTGCACTCTTTTGTTATCGTTGCAAATTAACAAATTCACATATAAAGATCGAAAAAGTTAACCTTGTCATCTGTCTACATGTAACTAATATAACGGAGAGCAAAGGATGAAAGAATATGACCAATACAGAAATAGCTACCTATGAGTTAGTTCCCTTGTTTCCTTAAAAAAAAGAGGATGAAGTCCAATTTACTTCCCTCAAGTATAGCCAAGGTCCAAATAACCCCCTAAACTATGTTTTGGTTTAGTTTACCCACTACAACGTGATTTAGGTTAATTTATCCCCTCCTGAAATTTGTCTTTTTTGTTTCTTAATATACAAGCGTAATCTTAAGATCAAACTTTATGAGATGATAAAGCAGATCATAATATATGTAAAAAATGATTATAATTTTTTATCATTATTTTTACAGGAAAATTAATTTAATAATACATTAATATTTGGGATACAAAACTATATGCATAATAATGGTAAAAATTTCAAAAACTACTTTTTAATATTTGTTATGATGTGCTTTATCATCTCGTAAAGTTTATCTTAAGATTACAAGCAGATTACGCTTGTGTATGAAGAATTAAAAAAAACAAATTTCATGAGGGGATAAATTGACCTAAAATCATGTTTTGATGAGATAAAATAAACCAAAACATAGTTTAGAGGGTTATTTGAACTTTGGCTATATTTGAGGGGAGTAAATTGGACTTTATAAAAAAAAAAGTTTAGTCCCGTTAATACCAGCTTTGTGTAGGCATTCCACAGTTTGAACGGCACTTCCTATCACTGTATGCTCCTGCATAGTTGCATGATGATGGGCATCCAGATTCTGGTGCTACTAGTGACCAGTAACGCCCAATGAGATTCCCATTCACCCAAGCCTGGCCCTTTCCCATGCTTCCAAGATCAATGGCAACAGGTTCAGTACCTTCGGGTGAATCAAAAAGAGTCTGCATAGACAATATAGATGTGTGGGCATGAAATAAGATGTATATTGCATGAGCCTCATTTGAAAGAATTGGTCGTACTAGACTGCTATTAATTATTGTACGACACCATGATACCACATATTTTGAATAGGTAGTGGAAAAAAAAGATTTACCTTGTACCATGTGAAGGGAGAGTGTATGTCCTCCTTATGCAAGCCAGTCCACTCAGAACATCCTTGCTTCTCAGGAGAATAGATCATAGAAAACTCACCTTTCAGCCCAACCTAAATCATGTGAAAACAATGATCTCATCAAATTGTCTAGTCAACTTGTAGATGACAATGATTTAAAGTTAGCTACTGGGATCCAAGATGAGAGAAGAAAATATAAAGGTGAACATGGTACAGGAAGTGAATATCTAAGTAAGTTAGACAATATGACACAAGAATATAATTATAGTACTCGTCATAACTGTTATGAATAGCACTTGTATTCATAAAAGAGGTCAAGGGCCTCAATATATAGAGGTATAGGCGAGGAAAATATACAAAAAAACCCCTCAGAGAAACAGAAAATACAGACATATACACATATCTCTAACACCTCCCCTCAAACTCATGGTGGATCAACAACATTGAGTTTGGAGAGAAAATCTATGCTGATGTCGAGTCTCTGCCTTTGTGAAGAAATCAGCCAACTGCAACTCTAAAGTCACATACCGAGAAGCAACAATCCCATCTTGAACTTGTGCCCGTATATAATAAACATCAACACCAACATGCTTGGTGAGCTCATACTTCGTCGGATCACGAGAAATACTGAGAGCCTTTGTACTGTCAGTCAAAAGAGGAGTAGCAATGAACACTGAAACACCAAAATACTCAAGCAACCACCGCAACCAAGTAACCTCCGCTGACACCAGAGCTATAGCCCGCAACTCAGCCTCTACACTCGAACGAGAAACTGCTGTCTGCTTCTTAGTCTTCCAAAAGATGAGAGACCCACCAAGAAAAACACAGTAGGCGGAAAGAGAGACGATCAGAGGAATCACTAGCCCAGATAGCATTAGAATACGCCTGGAGCTGTAAGGAGACGGAGAAACAACCTCCTTGAAATAGTTCCACGAAGATAGCATAGAACTCAAAGAAGGTGGCTATAGTGAATCTGGGTAGGGGCAGATACAAACTGACTCAAAATATGCACAGAGTATGAAATGTCAGGACGAGTGACACCAAGACAAACGACACTCCCAACAATATGTCTATATCGTGTGGGATCCGAAAGAGGTTCATCATCAGTGGCACGAAGATGGACGTTGAGCTCCATGGGGCTCTCAATAGTACAATCATCTGTCAGAGAAGCACAATCAAGAAGATTCTTAATATACTTTTCTTGAGATAAGTAAAAACCCTCCGGAGTGGAAGATATCTCTGTCCCAAGAAAGTACCGAAGATGACCAATATTTGACATCAGAGACGTCTCATTGAGAAGGGCCTTAACAAAGGAAATGTAGGAAGGATCATCTCCAGTGAGGATCATGTCATCGTCATAAAGAAGAGTCCGACCGCGGGTCAAAATGTGAACAAAAAACGCAAGATCATGATTGCTGGCAGAAAAGCCAGTAGTCGTAATCACAGACGCAAAACGCTGAAACCAAGCACGAGGAGCTTGTTTCAGGCCATAAAGAGAGCGACGGAGGCGACAAACCATACACTCAAGAACAGAATACCCAGGTGGTGGTCGCATATAAACCACCTCCTACAACTTACCATTAAGACAGGCATTCTTGACATCAAGCTGAGAGATGGACCATTGCCGAACGGAGGCAACAGCAAACAAATGCGAACAGTGGTCATATGAGCAACTGGCGCAAACGTCTCATCATAGTCACGACCATGCTCCTGCTGAAAACCACGAGCAACAAGACGAGCTTTATACCGCTCAAGTGAACCATAAGAGCGGGTCTTGACCTTGTAAACCCACTTACACGTGATAGGACGAACACGTGAAGGAAGTGGAACAAGATCCCAAGTACCAGTACGCTCAAGAGTAGTAATCTCCTCTGCCATAGCATGTTGCCATTCCTGATAAAGAACGACATCACAATAATAAAGTGGCCCAAGAAGGATGGAAGCTGAATAAGCAGCTGGGGTGAAGAAGTCAGTGGATTTTCAGATGACCACGTCCAAGAGGGGTATGGTCAAGATCAAAAGGAGACTGCTCAGGAGCCGTCAAAGATGTATCAATAAAAGAAGACACATCAGACAAAGGCTCAGGAGAAAGTGGAGCATCAGAAGAAGAGACAACCCGTCTAGTATAAACTTGAGTCACTGGTGGCTTCAAAGTATAATCGGGAGCCACAACAGATGGCTCTGAAGAAGAAACCACTGAACTCTTGGTAGAGGTGGGTGTCTCTCTAGAAGACGCCACAGGAAAAGGTGCCAAAGAAGAAGACACCAAAGGTGAAGACGCAATAGAAGCATCAGAAAAGTATAAAAAGGATAAAGGCTCAGCCAAGCAAGCAGGAGAATCATCAGTCGAAGAACGTGGATAGAAAGTTCTAGACTCATCAAAATGACATCCCTAGACATCCTCATCCTATGAGCAACAGGATTCCAGCAACGATACCCCTTATGCTCAGCACTATACCTTAAGAAGACACACTCAACGGACTAAGCAGTCAGCTTTGTGCGCTCACGAGGAGCAAGTAAAACATAGCACACAATCAAAAAGACGAAGGCTGGAGTAGTCAGGCGTCTTGCCACAAAGACGCTCAAAAGGTATCCCACCTCGAAGAGCAGAAGAAGGCTGAATGTTAATAAGATACGTGGCGGTGGAAACAGCCTCAGCAAAAAAATGAGGAGGGACGGAGGAAGCCAGCATGAGAGCGCAAGCAGCCTCAAGAAGACGACGATGCTTGCGCACAGCAACACCATTATGAGCATGAGCCTCTGGACAAGAAAACTGAGCAAGGGTGCTCTGCTCAGAAAGAAAGTGACTAAGAGCGTCCGATAGATAATCGCCTGCAGAATCCGCACGAAAAACACGAATAAAAGTGTCAAAGTGCGTACGGACTATAGCTGCAAACGTTTTATAGATGAATAAAACCTCACTACGATGCTACATAAAGTAAATCCAAATGTGGCGAGAAAAATCATCTATAAAAATAATATAATATCTGTGACTCTTTAGAGGTAAAGAGAGCCGGACCCCAAACATCTGAATGAACAAGATCAAAAGGACGCTCAGACACTGACTCACTAGAATGATAGGGAAGCTGAATCTGCTTTCCCAAACGACATCCCTAACACTGGCGTAAAGACTCACGACCAGAAATTGTACCTAAAAGACCACGACTAATCAAAGTGGACAGACGAAAACCACACACGACCTAAAAAATGATGCCACTGAGAAAAAAAACGTCGATGAAGTAGCAAAGGCAGAAGGAACATGACTGACAGGCGCAGCGGAAGGAACACGTAGTTAGTCAAGCTCCTAAAGGCGTTGAGAGTCATGACGGCAGGGGCCAGTACCAACCAGGCGACCCGTGTGACGCTCTTGAACATAGCAAAAGTTAGAATCAAGAATAACACGAAAGTTATGATCAGTAATCTGACCAGCGGACATCAGCTGCATGGTCAAGTGAGAAACATGAGAACCATCAAAAACAGAAAAGGAGTTAGTAAGAAAGGTCCCTTGGACCACAACAGGAAGGGAAGAGCCATCAGCAGTATGAACAGAAAGAGAACTAAGAGAACAAAGAGAGGTAAGATGAGTAGTATGAGGAGTCATACGGAAAGAAGCATCCGAGTCATGAATCCAAGAAGCAATACCTGGAGTGGAAGGTGATCCTTGGACAGAAGACTGAGAAGCAGCAATAGATCCTATAGGTGCAGACGACTGAGTCACAGAATCAACAGCTTCAGTAGGCGTAGAGGCCACAAGGCCACCGAGCAGCCTAAGAAACTCCTGTGTCTCAAAACCAGCTGAACTTCTCTGAGAACCTACAGTATCAGAACCGCCAGACCCCTGTGAAGAACGACGAGCACGTGTTTGTTCCTTCTTCCTCCTGAAGCAGTACTCCATAACTTGTCCATATTTGCCACAGTAATCACAATGAAGACCACGCTGGGGGAGCAGTAGGAGACCGAGAGGCAGATCGATCAGCCAAAACTGAAGCTATCTGCAACAAACCAGCATTACGAAGACGTGTCTCCTCATCACAAATCATCACAAAGAGCAGCAAAAGCATCCATCAGAGAAGCACAAGGATGACGAGCAAGTAGCTGAGCACGCATAGGCTCAAACTCAGCACGCAGAGTGATCAAAAACTCAGAGACGACAAACCTCCAGTGCAGTCTGCTGAACTTTGCACGACTGACACATGCTAGGTGAGATTGGCGGAGACAGACCATCAAGCTGATGCCAAACAGTGGATAGCTGAGCATAGAAGTCTTCCACTGATGAAGTGCAGCAATATACAGTGACTGACCTGAGGGCTCATAGCGACGATGAAAATCCCACATCTGATGTGTAGTCTCAAAGTCCACGATCTTTGCGGCAAAACGATCCTTCACACTGGCAGTGAGAATGGAAGAAGCGCGAGCATCCTCATCCAAACACATCCTGTAAGCACCAAGCTCAGACTCGTAAGAAGCCTAAACATCATCATAATCATCAGTAAGCTGCTTCTTCTCTGCATCTGTAGCCTTCTCTGGGAAGACAAGCAGCCCAACAGGCGGCGGACAAGCTGGAAACTGGAATTGCCCAGTGAGGAAGTCCCATAAGCGAAGACCGTGCATGTGAATGCGCATCCGAGGTACCCATTCGCGGTAATTGGTGCCATTAAAAACCACCGGACACCGCAGAACAGGAACCCCGCCTGAAGATAGTGATGACTGAGTTATATTGACTATTAGAGCGCAAGATGAGCAGCGGTGAGCGACGGCAAGTGCAAGATGAGCAGTTTTTTTTTTGCTTTGGGCCTGTTCAAAACAGTGACAGAAACAAGTCACGAAGAGGAACAGAATAGGCAGCGCAATTTTTTTTTGTTTTTAGGGTTTCACCCTACTGGGCCTAACCAGGCCCAACAGAACACTCGAGACAAACAGCAGCGGCGGCGGCTGCCAGTTCTGGCCGAGAACAGGTGCATCGGCGGCCGGATCTAGGGAGGTAGCGGCGGCGTCACGAACGGCGACTTGATGCAGCAGCGACGGTCGGGAGCAGGGCCGCGTCGATCTCGTAGGCGTCGCGGACGGCGACTCGATGCGGCGGCGGTCGGGAGCAGGGCCCGCGGGAGGACGTCAAAGGAGATGCCTCGGCACGGATCGAGCGGCGACGTGGACGGCGACCTCGAGCAGCACCGGATCCGGCGGCGCGGATCGAGGCAGTTCTAGATCAAGGATGCGCGGATCGAGGTCGCCGGCGTGGATCTGCACGGGTGCAGAGGGGCGACGGCGGCCGGATACGAGTAGATCACAGGAACTCGACCGGATTCTGGTGGTGGACCGTGACCTCTCAAAAACAAAGAAAGATTCACGGAAAAAATTTTGTGCAAGTGCAGATCGAGGAGAGAGAGGAAAGGAAGAACCCTAACCCTAAAAGAAATTGGCTCTGATTACCGTGTTATGAATAGCACTTGTATTCATGAAGGAGGCCAAGGGCCTCAATATATAGAGGTACAGGTGAGGGAAATATACAAAGAACTACTCAGAGAAATAGAATTACAGACATATACACATATCTCTAACAGTAACCTACATGATCTCTCGGTCCAAACTTTTAGCTACAATATTCTAGAAGACATACACATCTAAACTAAACATTATTCATACCGAAAGTCCACAATCTGGAGTGCAACAAACGAGCTTAAACATAGGTTCAATATTCAGGTATTGGTGCTGTCTGAGGTAGAAAAACAGAAATTGATAACTACATGAATGCAGATTGTTTTCACCTGATATGTCCAAAGAGAACTAGTGAGGTCAATATCTCCACTTGATAGGCCAGTAAGTCTTACTTGACCTCTAAATCCAGCTCCATCCTTCTCCAAGAAAGCGCCATAGTTCTTCGCGGATGTTCAGTACAAAATGAAACAAGACACTATTTTATCTCTCATGCCTAGTGCTCATGCATGCAAATATAAGGAAAGAAAAAGCTGACTCAAATAAAGACCATGCTGCACATAAACAAGGGCGATATGAACTGAATAATAGTACATCAGTCAAAGAAAAGAATCTAAAATAAGATACATTATTCATATCAGACACCATATGCATTGCTAAATGTTAAGCTTTAGGATCATATCAAGTTTTCAATTTAACACCGAGTTTAAAAATCAATGTGCAATCTGGATGTAATTTGGCTCTCTTGCAACCACAGAACAACTGCGAAGATCTGGTTCTAATATCTGCAGCACAAGAAGTCTCAGAAGAAAATAATCTACTGTACTGAATACAATTACCTAAAAGCAAGTGCTGCCCATTTATAAGGGAGATAACAGTTGACTATATATGTTTGAGTGAATGCCTAAACCCCTAGGTAGTTATTATATTGCTCTCATAAACCATAAACTCTATTATTAACCTAAAAGACAAAAGTAATAGGAAATACCTGCAAGCCAACTATCTCCGATAACAATACCAACTCATTGACTCCTTGAACCAACTGAAGTGGCTGATTAAACGAGACCCACTTCCCAACTTTACTGCCTTCAAATTGCAAGATACAATAATGAATAACTGAACATCCCATATAAATGGCTCACTAGCACCAAAATTGAGGTATGCAGGAAGTTCCACTTGGCAGTACACCCTCCATCCCACTTTATAAGGCGTTTTGGGTGTGAGCACATGAGTTAAGAGAGTGGAAAAGGTGGGATGCACTAAAAACAAGGAGAAGAGAGAGAAAGAGATGCAGGGGTATTGGAAATAAAGAGAGGTGTATTGGGAAGCAGGAACGACTTATAATTTGGGAAAAATGGAGGAGGCTAGAACGCCTTACAAATTGGGACAGAGGGAGTAGCACATTTTCTCAGGACTATAACAATATAATTGAGAGACATTAACTTCTTCAAGGATTAAGAGCAACAAATAAATACCTGCAAGCTTTCCATTCACAAATACACGAGCTACATCACGAATTTGGTCTATGGTCAGTGATGGAAGAACACCTTTGGAACTCCAAAATGCCACATCCTCATCCAAAATGTTTATCCTAGTGAATCAAATAAGTTTACAGTAGACCAATATTACTGAGCAGATAAGCAAAAAAACAAAAAGTGAACAATAGATTATGAAGGTTATAATTGTTAGATGTATATATCCCTCTTGCATTATCTATCATAGTTACACAAATGGGTGTCGGGTTTTGGGTGGGCGTCGGGTTTCCCATTGTAAGAAGAATGATAACGGGTCGGGTTCGGATCGGATTAAGCAAAAATTCACCTAACAAAAATGAGTTTGGGTCGGGTTCAGGTTGGGTGAAGCAAAAACTGCAAGATAAAGGAGAGTACGGGTGTAATTTCAGACCCGAGAAAGTATTTAGGTGCCCGACGGGTCACCCGCGGGTGGGAGAAAAAACCTGACCCGCACCCGTTTTATTTCGGATCAGGTGCGGATGTCACCCACGGGTGTATAAATAGACCCGCACCCGTCGGGTGCAAAACCCTACGGGTACCCGAAACCCGCATCCAAATTGCCATCCCTACTGTCCGTCAACATAGCTCCCTCTTTTTTTTTCTCGAATATGCATGAGTTGCATATCATTTCATTAAGAAGAGTTGTAAAGTACTACCTCTGTCCCAAAATAAGTGTTCGTTTGGGTTTTGTGCCATCTAGTTTTGACCAATGATTTCTATAAATTTGGTTAACTTTAAAAACCTAGTATTTGTACTTTTAAATTCTTCATAAGAAATACTTTCATAATATATATTTTATATATATTAAAAATAATTTATATTTATAGAAATCATTGGTTAAAGACTTAATTTGGGACGGATGGAGTACAACACACCCACCAAACCAAACACCCACAGAAAATACAAGCGCGCCTGCTAAGAAAAAACAAATGACCACTAGAGGCCCAACCAGTAGCGACTGGAAGCTGTGCGAGCTCCCTAGCACCAGCTAAACTCCACATATGAGCTTCCTCTTTGATGCATGACAAGATACTCTGCCCATTAGGTGAAGCTCCATTGAACACACAATCGTTCCGCTGCCTCCAGATCATCCAAGCACCCAAGATAATCAAGTTATTAATCCCTTTGCGGTAACTTGAAGGCAGGGACTTGTCTGTCCTAATCCACCAATCCTCGAAAACACCATCAACAGCTTCCGGGCTTAACCTGCAAAGCCATCCTTATTGAACAAATAGAACCACAACGGCCTTGCGACCATGCAGCCAATGAGGACATGCTCAATATCTTCCTCTACCTGGCCGCAAAGGACACACTGATCTGGATGGGGAAGACCCCATCGCGATAACCTGTCCGCTGTCCAGCATCTTTTGTGCACTGCTAACCAGAGAAAAAATTGACATTTCTTAGGCGCCTATCTCCTCCAAATAAGTTCCCATGGTTTACAATAAATAGCTCCAGTGAAGGCCTTATATGCTGATCTGGAAGAGTACAGTCTGGAGGCTGAAAAATTCCACCGACGCAAATCAGGTGCTCCATCTTGAAGCCATACTTCCTGCAGCAGATTCACTATCCTTATGAAGTCAGCCAGTGCCGCCACACTGAGCGCACCCCAGAAGTCTCGGACCCATTGCAGCTCATGCAATGCATCGTAAACTATAAGAAAATTCTGTTGACCCTTTGGCACCATTGCAATAATATTTGGAGCTAAGGCCGCGAGGGATGGTTCCCTCTTTGACTCCTTTGTCTGGCGGTGTTCCAGTTCTGGAACGTCCGGTGCTTTTCAAGGGCACCAACTACCATGACTCAGTTCCTCGCATGTGTCTGCATGCATAGTCTGCGCCTTAAGGAGTTTCTTACTGGCGAGCTATCTTGTCTACCTTGCCCTGCTGCTTCTACATGAACTGTGATTTCATAGAAGGCTACCACTACAGAGAAGGCGAAGCTATAGAAGCTGATTGCGGAGTATGATGAGTGTGGGGGCCTTTCTTCATGAGTACCATGAGACTTCTAGTTAGTCTATGTATCTTGCTGTCATACGTCAGGAGCAGCTTGTTCGACAGGGTGATGGTACAATTGATGACTTCTTCGTTTGGATATCTGCTGTCTGGCAACAACTTGATACTCTTGGCTCTTAGTTTTCAGCAAGCACGTGTGATTCTTGTCAGAAGGAGGCCCTTTGAGCTATTTCGCACCAATGATTTCTTGACACATGTGATGAGTTCGATCTACTTCGTGCTCAGCTTGCTCGTCTCGCTGATGGATGCTATTTCTAATGTTGCAATGAGAATTCATCTTCATATAGCAGGCATGTTGCTGCAGTATTCTGTTTTAGCTGCTTGTTCTTCGTCCGCTCAACCCACTACTCCTCGGCCAGTGATGCCTTCCTCTATGGCGCCTTCATTGTGGGTGGAGGGGTTAGCGGTTTCATTAGCCATTGTGGCAAAGATTGTTAGGCAGACCACTTGTATTGATAGTAGCCCACAAAGCAAGCTATATATTGAGGTATATGAGGAAAATTGTAACAAGGTAAAATATAATAATGCTCTTGACACATTGGTTTTGCAATTGGCCCGTTGTTCTACATGGATGTATGGCACCAAAGACAACTATGAAACTAACAAAAACGAGGAAATTTGGTAAATCAAAAGGATAGAGGCTGACTGACAAGAATATGTGGACTCAAACGACAGACGAACATAAAAGGAAAATGATTTGGAAACTCAATGAATAGCAGTAGAATAGCTTAAATTGATGGCGACGACTTGAATTAAACAACACAATGATAAGCAGATGGTGAAGATGTGGACTCTATGAGGAAACAGGAAGATCAACTTCATCCAGGAAGATATAGATGTGGCAGAACCACAATCAGATCCCTGTGCTGCTTTGTGAAGATAATGGTGGAACAGATACCCCAGGTCCATAATCAGCAGATAATGAGAAGTCATGGCTGCCAAACCTGGTGCCAGCAATGGACAGAGCCAGCCGCAGCACCATGAATCGATATGGTAACCCTTCTTGGTGCAGTAGTTAGCTGTGGACGGTTTGACCAAGCCCTTCCAAGTGATGCTATCTCAACACCCAGGCAGGAGGGCCCACGTCACTCCCCCATCGCAATTCCCCGATCGCATATAAGGGAACTTGGGACCTATATCCCTGACCTTTCTGAGCCCGGGGTCCATTTTCAACCTTGGAGCTCCAAGCACAAGGTTCTTTTTTCTGACATGTGGGCCCTGTCAGAGCCAGAGACTAGGCTACCCACATTCACCCCTTTTGGACCGTTACCAAGGGGGGCAATGTTACAAGGGAGCAATGGACCAGTACAGAGAGCAGAGGAGCCAACGTCCATTACCAAAGGTGATCATTTTATTCCGTTGAACTATTCTCGACCAGAGGCCTTCAGGTGAAGTGACTTGTCCGGCAAAACATCTATAAGATAGCCAAAAGCCGAGAGAGAAAAACTAAAAACCTCACTCAAGTTAAATGCATTAAAGATGAAGCAGAGCGTTTGCTAGTAAATGATAAAGAAATCAAGGATAGATGGAGGGAGTATTTCGCTAAACTCTTGAACGAAGATAGTGAGAGCTCATCCATTGAGTTGGATATATCTTCTGATGACTTACATAGGCACTTTGTGAGAAGGATTCAGGAACCCGAGTTCAAGGAGGCCTTGAAAAGGATGAAAGGAGGTAAGGCGATGGGTCCGGATGAGATTCCCATTGAAGTGTGGAGATATCTTAGGGATGTAGCAATAATTTGGCTCACCAAGTTGTTCAATCTCATCTTCCGATCAAACAAGATGCCTGACAAGTGGAGGCAGAGCACTTTAGTACCGATCTTTAGGAACAAGGAAGATATGCCAAGTTGTACTAACTATCGAAGGATCAAGTTAATGAGCCACACAATGAAGCTATGTGAGAGGGTTATTGAGCACCGTCTGCGGGGATCAACGAGTGTCACCCAAAACCAATTTGGTTTCATGCCCGAGAGATCTACTATGAATGCAATTTTTTTAATAAAGCAACTGATGGAGAGATATAGAGAACAGAAGAAAGATCTGCATATAGTTTTCATTGAGCTAGAGAAGGCTTATAATAAAATGCCTAGGAACGTTATATGGTGGGCATTGGAAAGGCACAAAGTCTCAACAAAGTACATTAACCTCATTAAGGATATGTACAAGAATGTGGTGACAAATGTCCGAACAAGTGATGAAGACACCGATGAGTTTCCAATTAATATAGGACTGCACCAGAGGTCGGCTCTGAGCCCTTATCTGATGAGATCACACGAGACTTACATGGGGATATTCCTCGGTGTATGCTCTTTGCGGATGATGTGGTGCTAGTAGATGAGAGCAGGATAGGGGTGAACCAGAAGTTAGAATTATGGAGACATGCTTTGGAGTCAAAAGGTTTTATACTTAGTAGGTCAAACAGAATATATGAGATGTGATTTCAGTGCTACCGCAGTCGAGAAGAGAGATGTTAGGCTTGATAGCCAGGTGCTACCCAAGAAGGACACTTTCTGTTATTTGAGTTCAATATTGCAAAAAGATGAGGATATTGATGAGGATGTAAGTCATAGAATTAAAGCCGGATGGTTGAAGTGGCGTCAAGCTTCTGGAGTTCTACGTGATAGTAAGGTGCCTCAAAAACTCAAGGGTAAATTCTATAGGACTGCAATTCATCCTGCCATGCTTTACGGAGCAGAGTGTTGGTCTACGAAAAAGCGACATGTCCAACAGCTACACGTAGCCGAAATGCGTATGTTGAGATGAATGTGTGGCCACACGAGGAGTTCAGAGCATGGATCTATAGAACAAATGTCTTCTCAGTAAATGGCTCTTTAAGTTTATAAATGAAGATGGGATATGGTAGTCGTTCCTCAGAAATAAATATTTCAGATAAAAAACTATAACCCAAGCTGAGTATTTGCAGGGAATTCTCATTTTTTGTCAGGCCTCATGAAGGTTAAAAATGACTTTTTAAGACTAGGAAAATCCAACTTGGGTAATGGATCTCAAATACGATTCTGGGAGGACAAATGGTTAGGAAACTCTACCTTTAAAGAAAGATATCCCAACTTATATTCTCTCCGTCCCAATAGAAGTTTATTTCTATCTTTTGTTGAGTACAACTTTGACCAATGATTTCTATAGATTCGGTTAAATTTAAAAACCTAGTATTTGTACTTTTAAATTCATCAGAAGAAATACTTTCATAATATATATAATTTATATTACTAGAATTAATTAAATTTATCAAAATCATTGGTCCAAATTCAATCAACAAAACCTAGAAATAAGCTTCAATTGGAACGGAGGGAGTACAACATATTAAGAAAATGAAGTGCAACAATTGCGACGGTTATGAGGTCACAAAATATAAATGTTTCTTTTAGAAGATCCTTAGTTGGAAATAATAGGATAGCATGGCAACAATTGGTAGCTATGGTTATAAATATCCAACTATCAGATCAAAAAGATACTTTTTTAGGGTCATTACATCAACATGGTAAGTTCTTAGTTTGTTCTAAGTATAGTACATTAGCTGTGCCTCATATTATACCTCATAAACATATAATTTGGAAGTTCAAATTGCCTCTTAAAATCAAGATCTTTATTGGGTCCTTGATAAAAGGTGTGGCCCTAAGGATAATTTAGCAAAGCGGCAATGGAAAGGATCTATAAAATGCTGCTCTTGTAATTTAAATGAATCAATCCAACATTTATTCTTCGACTACCAATTTGCTAGATCTATCTGGAGAATTGTATAAATTTCATTTAATATCTCTCCTCTGTAAGTATAGATCACATGTTTAGCGATTAGCTAAACAGGTTAGATATGAAACTTCGGAACAAAATCTTGGTTGGAGCTTGATATGGTTTTTAACAATGCACAACTGCTACTTCTATGTATGTAATTTCAGAGCGACACATTGTATCTGATTTTGGACAATCTTACTGAAAGAAGACAGACCACACATAAATTGGGGATGTCATATGTTTGAAACAACTATGGAGATCTTTGCTTCACATGGATGGCACTTTAGCAATAGAATATGCCTTTAGTCTCTTTGAGAAGGTGGAACATCTTTGCTGTTTTCCAAATTTATTTTGTATTCGGTTAACATTGTTTTGCAATAACGGACAGCTATATGCGTTGATCAATGCAGAGGCTGGAATATTAAATACATTCCTGTTTCTAAAAAATAGTAAAACTTAAATATATTTTTCCAGTCTAAGCTACAACAATGACATATTGTCCAATAGCTTGTAGGTCAGTATTCACCTGGTAGTGTACCAAAGGTAGTCAGAGATATCTTTTGTCACATTTAAGTGCTCTAATATTCCCTGAGCAGAAAAGTTGTTGTCACCCCATGTGCCAACAGGTTCTTTAGATGTCCACCAAGTACTTGAGAGATATGGGCTTTTACCATCAAGGGAAAGTATACTATGCTTTTGGCTACTTGAATAACTTGGGGATACAGATTCGACACTAAAAACCGAAGTCTGTGTGCCAATCTGAAAAGACACATACAATTAAGACAAGGAAAATACTATATGGTATGTTTAATGAGATTAGATATATTGAATCATGGATTTAGTCTAAGTAGACCATTATACATACTATTCATGATTTCACTAAAGGCATTGGTCCAATCAACATTTGCAAGTTTCTTGTTCCATGAAAACACAGGAGAACTGCACTTTATTATATTAAGAAGAATAAAGGGACAAGAGCTGATTACAACACATGTTAGGTAATATCAGAATTGCAGTACATTAGATGCTAAGTGTATTCCATTTTTCCATGTACATGTTCGTAAGAAATAATGCTATAAAGGTATTATTTATGTCACATATATCAAAAAGGGATTTCTCTGTATAAACTTAAGGGATAAAGTCCAAATTACTACCCTCAAGTATAGCCAAACTCTAAATAACCCCATAAACTATTTTTTTGTTCATTTTACCCCCCACAACTTTGCCATTTGGCCCAATTTACCTTTACTACAATTTGTCTTTTTTTTTCTCCGTATATAAGTGTAATCTTAAGCTAAAATTTTATGAGATGATAGAGAGCATCATAATACATTTTTATCACTATTTTCATATATCTTTGTGTCCTAATGATTAATTTACTGTTAAATTTCCTTCTCTATGAAAATATTTTTTTAAAAAAATATGATGCATTTTTTAACATGTGTTATAATGTATTCTATCAAAAAAAAAATCCACCAGCTGGGGTAAGACCGCCCTCACGGCTTTTCATTAAGAAGAAGCTCAACCAGAACCAGTCGAGAAAACTCACGAACCCCAGTCCCACCCTCAAGGAGCCGCCCCCTGTGGTTCGAGCCTTAACTTATACTTGGGGCCTACCCCATACATAAGGGTCCGCCCATCACAAATTGAGTCAACCGAGTAAATGACACACAACGAGTGGGTTTTTTTATTTCATAAATTGTGCACACCAAGATTTAAGCCCTTGTGTGTGGCCTCACAACTAGAGGTCCTAACCAACTGAGCTGCTGTCAGTTGTAAAATTTTAGCTTAAAATTACGCTTTATATGGAGAAAAAAAAAGACAAATTGTAGTAGCGGATAAATTAAGCCAAATGGCAAAGTTGTAGGGATAAAATGAACCAAAAAAATAGTTTAGGAGGTTATCCAAACTCTGGCTATACTTGAGGGTAGTAATTTATTCTTTCTCCAAACTTAAGGCGTGTTGAGTATAAGTAATGAGATTTTACATAATGATAGTAAATATATTCGAAGTGCATCCATTTTAGAACGAATACATATCACTTCAGCAGGAAAAAGAAATTTCCCGAATGTGAAGTGTGACTGCAGTCTATGCATCACAGCAAAATTTTCATTCTGTTTGAATGAGAGAGCTAAAAAAACCTATCGTTTGCATCCTCAACACATATGTTCTTAAAATGAATAATTTTTTGTTCAGTTTAGATTGCTCACCCTAGCTGTATTGAAGGCAACATTTTCACAGTCAGGAAGTATGCTCACAGACCAAGGTGGTAGGCTATAAGATTTTCCAAAGATCCATACTGAAACATATTTATGTTCGTCGATGTTAGCAAGAAACGCTGAGCAAATCTGTGCATTCCCCAAAATGCTACCATTTGTGCGGACCTTTCTGTCGGAATATATATGTGCCTGAACAAGAGAAAAGGTAAGTAAAACATCGTCTTCAATTCAAAATTTATAGGACAACAAAAATTCCACATATAAAGCAATATTCTTCTTTGAACTTATAAGTTCAGGCCGAAAAGAGCACGAGAAATTCCCATATCAAAATTCTATTTTAGAATTAAAATTGGGAGTATAGCATGGGTGCCATATAAATAGACTAGCAGACAATCCAGGAAACACCTTTTATTGCTCAACCGAAGGATGAGAGGAATTATTTTAGTGGGGCTTTTTGCAACTAAACCATCTTCAACAATGGGCTTCACAAATATACCATAACATACTGAGCTTCACTTGAATACCCTTGGGATATGTCCAAATTAATATCCTCAAGTATAGCCAAAGTCGAAATAACCTCATAAACTATTTTTTGGTTCATTTTATCCCAACAACTTTGCCATCTGGCTCAATTTACCCCTTTACTATAATTTGTCTTTTTTTTTGTTTCTCTGTATATAAGCATAATCTTAAGTTAAAATTTTACGATATGACAGATCACATCATAAAACATGTTAGAAAAATACATCAAAATATTTTTTTATCATTATTTTCATATAGCTTTGTGTTTTAATGATTAATTTACTGTTAAATGTCCTTCCCTATGAAAATAATTAAAAAATATATAATGCATTTTTTTAACACGCGTTATAATATGCCTTTTCATCTTGTAACATTTAAGCTTAAAATTACGCTTATATATGGAGAAACAAAAAAAAAATTGTAGTAGAGGGTAAATTGAGCCAAATGGCAAAATTGTGAGAATAAAATGAACCAAAAATAGTTTAGTGGGTATCTGGACTTTGGCTATACTTGAGGGTAGTAATTTGGACTTTGCCCTATTTTATAATGCATCCCTCTGCTTTATCATCGTTATTTTAATTGCAATTCATTTTTTAATGCAGGCATGTAAAAAAATGAAATACCCTTCATCTTCATTTTATTTTTTGAAGGGGATACCCTTCATCTTCATTGTCCTTGGTAACTTCCTCTATGATGGCCACTGCCTCTTCCTCTGTGCACTGGCCTGCTATCGCGCCGTGGGCGGCGAGGTGGAGTTGCAGCGGCTTCATCTTCTTTTTTTTTTTTTAAGGGAATACCCTTCATCTTCATTGTCCTTGGTAACTTCCTCTATGATGGCCACTGCCTCTTCCTCTGTGCACTGGCCTGCTACCGCGCCGTGGACGGCGAGGTGGGGGTGCAGCGGCGAGCTAAGCGGCATGCCAGGGCTGTGGGAGCTACGTCAAGGTGAGGATGGGGTGGTGCGACAACATTTTTTTTGCCTAACTAACAGTTAAAAAATTAAATGCGATTAAAATATTAAGGATGTTAAAGGACAACAGAGGGATGCATTATAATGAAATTCGAGCGAAGCCCAGTGTTGTCATGGTACCAAAATCCATTGTTGGCAATGGTATAGTAGCAAAAAAAATGTGGTGGAGTTTGGCTCAATAAGGGATTAAAGATGCAACAGAGGAATATACAATAGAAAATTAGAAAGCAAAGACATTGATTGAAATACTAGGAAAATGTTTCAATTAAATAGAAAGTGTGGTGGCATATTACAAATATCATGAAACTTAATAAGCTGACTTAGTAGAAGCTAGAACAAACAGTAGTATGTCAACTAAGAACACCGAAGGAACACCTAAGTCAGGATATGTCAACTAAGAACACCGAAAGAACACCTAAGTCAGGAAAAGAAGTGAAATGGCCAACCATGTATTATCTCTACTTTCACTGTCCAAATAGAGCACATGGATAAATTGTATAAGCATAAGTTCATTGTCCCTAAAAACATAGAATAACTTTCAACAGACAACATAGTACAAAACATAAAAAGCCAACAAACCTCTTGCATGGGTCCTAATTTTACGTACTGCGGCGAACCATCTACGACAGTAAGAGCTGGTTCACAAAGTTTAATTGCTGCATGTAGATCTTTTAGATGCCCCCACTTAGGCTGCCTTAACATACCTGCAGGTGCCATGGGATCAAACATAATAAGGATGTCTAATACTACCTCCATCCCTAAATTCTTGACACTTTTCACTTTTGACTTTAAGACATCATATTTGACCATTCGCCTCATTGAAAAAATTATAAAAATATTATTTACTTTATTGTG
This sequence comes from Zoysia japonica, assembly GCA_001602275.1. Lineage (NCBI taxonomy): Eukaryota > Viridiplantae > Streptophyta > Magnoliopsida > Poales > Poaceae > Zoysia > Zoysia japonica. Next base: position 1,991,934 of record BCLF01000048.1, on the reverse strand, counting down.
ATTAGTTTTATCATCACCGATATTATTTAATTTATTGTGATTAGTTTTATCATCACCGATACTTTAAGCATTACTTATTTGTTTTTATATTTATAAAAACTTTTTGAATAAAACGAAGGGTGAAATTTGATGTTTTAAAGTCAAAAGTGTCAAGAATTATATATATGAAAGGATAAAGTCCAATTTACTCCCCTTAAGTATAGCTAAAGTCCAAATAACACTCTAAACTATATTTTAGTTTATATTACCCACCAAAACATGATTTTGAGTCAATCTATCCCCTCATGCAATTTGTCTTTTTTAATTCTCCGTACCCAAGCATAAATTTAAGATGAAACTTTATGAGATAGTAAAACACATCATAACACATATTAGAAAAATACTTTTTAATTTTTTTACCATTATTTCGCGTATAGTTTTGTATCCCAAAGATTAATTTACTATTAAATTTACTTTCTCTATAAAAATAATGATAAAAAATTATAATTATATGCTTTATCATATCGTAAAGTTTGATCTGAAAATTATGCTTGCATATTGAGAAACAAAAAAGACGAAATTCATGAGGGGGTAAATTGAGCCAAAATCACGTTCTGGTGGGGTACAATAAAACAAAACATAGTTTAGGGGTTATTTGGACTTTGGCTACACTTGAGGGAGTAAATTGGACTTTATCCTATATGAAAACATCTCAAGAAAACATTTTAACAAAATTTAATATCTAGATAAAAGTACTTCTCTAGAACTACCCATACCATATTCGGTGATTGGAGCATCATAATCATAGCTCGTTATCTGAAGTGGACCACCAGCAGTTCGCTCAAAATTTGTTCCACCAAAAAACTGCCAAGAAAATAAATTCACTCAAATCTAAATATAAGGACCATCACAATAGCTTTTAAAGTACACTCGGATCTAAATATTCGAGTATAGAAATGCAATTTGGCCTGAGTTGCATGGATTATTAAGGAGATGGTGAGTATACACTTCGTATCACAATTTAATTTTCTTGTGCCTACAACGATCTTGTTAGGAAAACAGATCTTGTATTCCCAGGAGGCCAGTGACCTCATATAAATAGAGTACATGTGGTGGTACAATATGCACAGAGCCCTTTATACAATAGGGTAAATACAAGAAAGAGATAAAACAAAACCTATCTCTACCAAAGATCAAATCTCTAACTATATCTCTAACAACCCTACTAAAACTCATGGTGGATCAACAACACTATGTTTCGAGAGGAAGAAACTACGCTTTGCTCTAGTCTGTCTTTGTGAGGAAATCTGCAACCTGTAACTCCAAAGGCATATAATAAAGATCAACCACCTGATCATGAACCTGAGCCCAAGTAAAGATCATATCCACACCAATGTGTTTGGAGAGATCATAGTTCACCAGATACTGGACCATAGCCATAGCCATAGCACCTTTACTACCGGATTCGGTCCAGTCAAAGAGACACCAAAATCTTCAAGCAACCACCGTAACCAACAGAGCTCTATTGTCAACAATGCATATAATGTAACTTAGCCTCAGCACTAGAATGAGTTATTGAATCTGCTTCTTCGTCTTAAAAGAAATGAGAGAACCTCCCAAGAAAACACAATAAGCAAAAATATGCCGGTGATTCAAAGGATCACTAGAGCAAGTAGCATCAGAGTAAACATGAAGACTCAAAGAACTAGAGCGTGGGAAGAAAAGATGAGGGGAGCAAGTGTCACGCAAGTTGCGTACAACACGAAGGTGACTGTAGTGGGTGTGAGTAGGAGCATAAATGAACTAACTAAGATTGTGTACTGCATGAGAAATCTTAGGACGAGTTACACCAAGGTAGAGAAGACTCCCAACAAGACGGTGATAGCGAGTAGGATCCTCAAAGCGGTGACCATCAGTGGGATGAAGCTGGGGATTAAGATCCATGGGAATCTTTGTAGCACACTCATCAATCAGAGAGGCTTGAGCAATAAGATCATGAATGTACTTTTTCTGAGATAGGGTGATCCCCTTAGAGGAGAAAACCTAAATTTCAAGTAAATATCGAAGAAGCCCAAGATCGGACATCAAAAACTGCTCATTAAGCCGAGCCTTAACAATGAAAAGTCGTCAAGGAGGACTCAAGGATAAAAAAAGCTGAAAGATCTGACGTCAAGTGAAATGAAGCTCAAGAATATAGAATCCAAGGCTTACCTGACTGTGTAGAAGTTGGTGAGTTCTCATCGCTGGGAGACGCAGGCACAACATCCGCATAACATGTCATGACAAGTGGCAATGAAACACGGTTGATGAAGATGTAGGATCTCCTACTGAGTGTCCGAGGTCGTGGAGGAAGCCGGTGTCGATGTAGCTGGTGAAGGAGAAGCAGCAACACTAGCTGGATGTCACATCTTCCTATAACAATGATTCTCAATGGCCATTACTACCACAACAGACGCAGTGAGAATGTTGAGTACCAAAGATAGGAGCCCGTGAAGCAGCGGCCGAAGTAGCGATCAAAGTAGTCATCGATGCCGAAGAAGCTAGTGAAGGATCAATAGTAGCAATCAACGATGAAGCCGCCAAAACTGACGGATTGAAGTGGCAATAGACTAGCACCACGAAGACGAGTCTCCTTGGAGCAAACAGAAGTGAGCCTCCACAATAGAGACCCTAGGTTATCGTGCAAGTAGCTGAGCATGACACTGCTCAAACTCCAACCGAAGCGTGTGAGGAACTCAGAGACTCCAAAAATCATGCTCACCTTGGAAAGCGTAACAGCAAGTGCACGTAAAGCACCCAGCAATGCAAAGTGAGTGCATCCGATGACAGACAAGTCATCTGGTTATAGAAATCATCAATAGACAGCACTGTTGGAAGTAATCCACGCCATGGAATTTGTTCCTAGTGTGCATCGCGTACATGCGTGTCGAGCATGCAGGTAACCGGTTAGTTTGCCGCATGCGTGAGATTAGGAGCTCGATGCATAGCCTGTGACCTGTTTGGAGGCGGCCAAGTCATGCGTGGCTCACGTACTGATGTGGCCGGTTCATGCGGACGAGGAAGATGCTCACGTTCCATGCATGCAGGACCAAATGGAGGAGCTCGGCGTTCGTGCGCATGAAAGATCGAAAGCAGTTGCTCTGCGTTGGGCTATAAGGGTTTGTATGTAACTGAGTTAGGGTGAACCGAGAAATAAGAGTGAGTTCCGGTGTGTGTCGCCGCTGTGGCGTTTGTCGTCCGGCAGGCGTAGGATCGCCCGTGGTCTCCTTTCGTGTTCCACTGTGTACCGAGTCCAAAGAATAATAGAGAAGCTAAGATACAGGAGCGAGAGGCTCCGCGGCATTCGTCGCCATAAAATTATCCATGTTTCTATGTTCTTTTGATCGTTCGTCGATCCTCGATTCCAACAAGCTCACCCTATTAACATAGGCATAGGCCCCCGACGCGGTTCCACAACTATTGGTATTCAGAGACAGCAAGGCGCATCGCCTCAATGGCCGACGCCGTCGATCCTGTGGCCACCACCACAATCTCTTCAAAGCTCGATCTCATCATCGCCGAGATGTAGAGCATCTACCGACGTTTGGATGGCCCTAAAGCTCGCATCACAGCAATGGAGAAGAAGTTGTCTTTGCCACCTGTGATGCCAGCTGCACCACAGCCATCCCCACCATCACCACCAATGGCGGGACCACTGCTACCTTCATCCCTGTCTCCATTGACAAATGGGTCACCATTGCACTCAACACCATCTGCACCATCTCCATCAACGCCAACACCCTCATCACTAGAAATTCCAAATCTTGCTCCACTCATTCCATCGCCACTAGTGCTGCCACCATCAGCACCTTTGTCACCGCCCCCTACAGCAGCAATGCCACCAACACCATCAAAGCTTTTGATCCATGCACCATTGACACACCATGTAAAGAAAATTGCATGAGAAAATTAAGGAGCTAGAGGATCAACTCTTTCATCCATCCATGCAAATCATGTTCTGAAAGAGAGTAGATACATCTTCATCCTGTTTGCACGGGAACCAGGGGGAATCAATTTGCCTGGTCGTATTCTACAGGGAAACGAAGAGGGAGATGGAGCGCCACATGCTTCTTTCCCTTGGGAACCAGGAGGGATGAGCCCTTTGGCACAGCTCGAGGACGAGCTGTCTTTCGCCGAGGGGAGTAGTGTTACGGCAGCGGCAGCTGTAGTTATTAGTTAGTTTGTTAGGGTTTGTTAGTACGATAAGATCAGGTCGTCAGTTTGTTAGATCAGGTTGTTAGTTTGTTAGGATTAGTTGTCTCAGCGTCTATGGCTATAAAGGTAGCTGCAGGTATAGAGAGAAGGAAAAAACAAAGAAAAAGACTAGGTGTCGCTCTTCCTGCGCCGTGTGCAAAGGCGCCTGGCACGGTTCCACAACACAACTACAGATTGGTTGAAACTGAAACAATTTAGGTTGAATGCCATAGTACTAATACCTAAATCAGTGAACCATTTCACTGAGCATAACATAGTTTCTTCCTCTCCAAACAAAAAAGAGAAACAATTTAGGTTGAATGTCATAGTACTAATACCTAAAGCAGTGAACCAGATCACTGAGCATAACATAGTTTCTTCCTCTCAAAACAAAAGAGAGAAACAATTTAGGTTGAATGCCATAGTACTAACACCTAAAGCAGTGAACCAGATCCCTGAGCATAACATTGTTTCTTCCTATCCACCATGAGCTTTAAAATATATTTTTCCTGTAGCACCCCTTTGTATAACCGCTTGTGTACATATTCTACGACCACTTGTACTATATGTATATGGGTGTCTTGGCCCCATAGCAATACCATCTCTATTTCCCAAACAAAAAAGAAGGTAAAAATGATCATCCTAAATTTCATTATTTGATAGATATCTCAGTTCTTACCATGTAATAATTTTGCAAGCTTCCACCGCGTTGGTAAAAGCGAGCGACAGCAAAAGCATTGTCTTGAGCAGGTCTATGAGGCAATTGTTCACCCCAGTCAGCATACCTTCACATATCATGCACTCAGGTCACATGTTGTAGATAATAGAAATAATGAACATTGTAAGAGGATGGGGCAAAAGTTCAAATGAGCATCTCACGAGGCCAACCAAACATCATGAACTCCTTCAAATGCCAGTCATTATGATCAGTACAATACACTTTTCGTAGCATATGGATCCCTCTTGTTATTCACAAGAGCACTCTACTACTTGATTAAACCCATCTGTCTAGATTACGGACACTTAACCTTAGCTGCACTTGGCTGAACTCAAAGTATGATGAGTGTAAGGGCACTTAACCCAAGCTCCCCAAATCAAAGCGACAAACAAGTGCAACCACCAAGGTTCTATCCCTATTCCAACTCCTTCCCACAGCATTGCAACCACATAATGCCAGACTGCCAGTGGCCTGTCCCATCTCTGCCCTACTATGCACTACACTATATCCAGTCTCCTGTTTTTTTTTTTTTGGGGCAAAAAGAGCAAAGGAGACCCCTGCTGTGGGAAGCTTTACTAAAAAGAAAAGAAAAAAACTGTACAAATAAAAACAACCAAACAAAAAACAAAAACAAACTCAGGGGGGAAGGCTAAGAAGACAAGACTTGGACGCTAATCTAGAGCCATCTCGAAATCTATTTTTTTCCTAGAACAGCACAGGAGAACTGCACGTCATTACATTGATAGGAGAAAAAGAAGCATTACGATGACCAAGAGGGTAAGAGTTCCCCTCACCAAAGACAAACAGAAACGATTACATGGATGCAGCCACTGACAAAATGACCTAAAGGCAGAGCCTCTTAACTTCAAATCTATATAATTGAGTATCAAAGGTCGAACTACAGCAACTTTTCCAAGATTGCAGACTTTGTGACGAGTTTCTAAAAAAATTTACATTTGCTTGCATACAGATTTCCCAGGAAGCAACTGTAAATATTTTCCATGAAGAATTGCTGTTGAGAGTCTGACCTTTCTGAATCAGGGCTAAGAAGGGCATCCTTCAAGGCAAGCAGGGCAATGCACTAGCAGTTTTTTGTTAAGGATTAGCTTTGCTCTGTGCAAGAACTTACCATCTTTTTGTTACTTAATTGATCTGTCAGAATATGAAGGATTTAAATCTATACCCTAACTGCTTCGCTATTCTACATTTTTCTGTTAGAACCTTGCCGGAGAGACGACGGTGATCGTCGCCGGCAAGAACACAACACGAGTGGCATCAGAGCGACGACGATTTGAGGGAGAGATGTCTGCGCCAGGTAGACAGCAAGGACGAGGCTCGCCGCCGCCAGACTTTCGCCGCGCCGTCCTCGACGCCGAGGAGACGGGCGGGAGATTGTCGTCGAGCTCCGTCGTGTACCCCGTCCTCACGCGTACCAACTACACGGAGTGGTTGTTGGTAATGATGGTAAATCTTCAGGCACATTCCAGGAGGACCACAGCACCCTCTCTGCTCTGCTGCGCGCTGTGCCATTGAAGATGCAGGCAGGGCTCGCCGTGAAGGACACCGCCAGGGAGGCGTGGGCGGCGATCAGGGCGGTGAGGGTTGGTGACGATCGCATGAAGGAGGCAAATGTGGCGAACCTCTGTCAGAAATTCGGTGAACTGGCGTTCAAACCAGCCGAAGGCGTCGAGGACTTCGCTCTCCATCTCACCACCCTTGCAAATCAGCTGCGAGTTCTTGGTGATGACATCGCCGAGAAGGAGGTTGTCAAGAAGCTACTGCACTCCGTCCCCGAGCCGCTGGTGCAGGTGGCAATCTCCATTGAAACCCTCCTTGATCTGAACACGGTTTCGATTGAGGAGGCTTCTGGCCGGCTGCACGCCGTGGAGCTGAGGAAGAAGACTGCAGAGGCCCAAGCCAAGGACAGCAGCGGCCGCCTCCTCCTCACCGAGAAAGAGTGGCTCGCGCGTTTGAAGGTGCAAGAAGGCTCCTCTGGTACCTCTGTGAAGGGTGGCCGCGGCGGCAGAGGAAGGGGCCGTGGCGACAGAGGAAAGGGGCGCGGTGGCGGCGACTCTGGAGCGCGAGAAGAACGGGGAAGCCGCGCTGCGCCGGGAGATAAGTGCAGGGCCTATGGCAAACTGGGCCACTGGGCCAGAGAATGCCGGTCCAAGAGAAAGGGGGAGGCGCACCTGGTCCAGGAAGAGGAGGCTTCGCTGCTTCTGGTAACGGCCGCCCTAGCGACGGGCCGTGCGCAGGAGGCGGCCAGAGACCAGCTACTCCGAGCTTCTCCGGCGACAAATCCGGGCACACAGCTGCAGCAAGCGCTGGTGCACACCACAGAAGAAGATGGGGAGGAGCCGCACCAGATCCAGCTGAAGGAGGAGAAGGTCTTCGTGTCTTCGTACACGTCGGCAATGGCGGGGACCTCGACACCAGGCAATGGGTTCGCGACATAGGCGCGACGAACCACATGTCCGGAGCCCTAGCGGCCTTCACCGAGCTGGACACAGACGTGCGCGGCACAGTCCGATTTGGGGACAACTCGATGTCGCGGATCGAAGGATGCGGCTCCGTGCTGTTCGCGTACAAGAACGGGAAACACCGCAGGTTCAAAAATATCTATTACATACCTCGCTTATCTGCAAATATTGTATTTGTGGGGCAGTTGGATCAGTCAGGTTACAAGATCCAGATTGGAGGAGTGATGAAGATCAGCTGCTGGCACAGGTATGCCGTGGGCAGAATTGGTTGTATGTGCTTGAGTTGAAGATTCGAGCATCTCTGTGTTTGGGTGTAAGAGCAGAAGAATCATGGAAATGGCACTCCAGGTTGGGCCATCTGAACTTTCAGGCAATGAAGAGGATGGTGCGTGAAAACATGGTGTGTGGGCTACCAGAAATTTAAGTCATGAGTCAGCCATGTGTGTTGTCTTGTTGGAAAACAGAGACGCACTGCATTCCCATCAGAAGCTGAGTTTCGTGCAGAGCAAGTTCTGGAGCTTGTTCATGGTGATCTTTGTGGCCCAATTTCACCTGCAACACCAAGTGGCAAGAAATTGTTTCTGCTGATGGTAGATGACCGAAGCCGGTTCATGTGGATTTCACTGCTACGTTCCAAGGATCAAGCTGCTGATGCTATTAAGCAGTTCAGATCAGCAGCAGAACTGGAGACAGGGAAGAAGCTTGGAGCCCTGCGTACTGATCGAGGAGGGGAGTTTACCTCAGCCAGCTTCATGGATTACTGCAGTGAGAGTGGTGTGCGGAGACAATTGACAGCACCCTACTCATCACAACAGAACGGTGTCGTGGAACGCCGGAATGCCACAGTGGTGGCAACAGCACGCAGTATGCTCAAGGCAAAAGGACTCCCTGGATGGTTTGGGGGTGAAGCAGTGACTACTGCAGTGTATCTCCTGAACCGGACACCGACAAAGAGCTTGGAGGGTGTGACCCCATTTGAGGCATGGCACGGGAAGAAGCCAGCAGTCCACCATATTAGGACTTCTGGCTGCATCGTGTATGTGAAGAACACTGTGCCACACTTAAAGTTGGATGACAGGAGTAGAAAGATGATCTTCGTCGGATATGAGAAGGGGTCTAAGGCCTACCGAGCCTATGATCCAATCACTAAGCAAGTTCATGTGACTCGTGATGTGGTATTTGATGAAGCAGCACAGTGGAATTGGGACAGTCCTGCAGAATGCAATGCCAGCGGAGATGGGTCTTTCACAGTGGATTATACTTCGCTGTTTGCGGATGTGCCAGGTGAAGATCACCGGGTGGTTTCTGTCCCAGCTGTACAAGAGCAGGCAGCCGGAGGAGAGCAGGAGCCGATTGAGCCTGCCCCTGCCTCACCAATCCAGTTTGTGTCACCACCAAGCTCGATCGACGAAGATAACCTCGATGCAGAATATGAAGAAGGAATTCCTCTAAGGTTCCGTGCTCTCGACGACATCATCGGGCCGGCATCACCTCCAGGGCAGGCCACACGCCGGTTGGAAGGTGAACTTCATGCAGTAAGTGCCAATGAACCTGCTACACTGTCTGATGCCGTGCAGCAGGAGAGTTGGAGGAAGGCGATGGCTGAGGAATTGGTGGCAATTGACGAGAACAAGACCTGGACAATGACTGACCTTCCTGCAGGGCGATGGGCAATAGGCCTCAAGTGGGTATTCAAGGTGAAAAAGGATGAACACGGTGCTGTGGTGCAACACAAGGCCCAACTCGTTGTGAAGGGATATGCACAGCAGCAAGGCGTCGACTATGATGAGGTCTTTGCTCCCGTCGCACGCATGGAGGCAGTGAGGCTGCTTCTGGCACTGGCGGCTCATGAAGGTTGGGAGTCCATCATATGGACGTCAAGTCTGCATTCCTGAATGGCGATCTTCAAGAGGAGGTATTTGTTGAGCAGCCACCTGGTTTTATCAGTCCCGGCAACGAGCACAAGGTATTTAAACTTCACAAAGCTCTTTATGGTCTGCATCAAGCACCAAGAGCGTGGAACCAGAAGCTGAATGAAAGTCTGTTAGCTCTGGGTTTCAGAAAGAGTCCATCTGAACATGCAGTGTATTGCAGAGAAGGCACTGATCGGTTAGTACTGGGAGTATATGTGGATGATCTTGTCATTACAGGTACTAGCCGCAGCACCATACTGAAGTTTAAGCAGGAGATGGCTAGATTGTTTAAGATGAGTGATCTGGGCCTTCTGCATTATTATCTTGGGATTGAAGTGAAGCAATCAAGTACAGGAATTACACTTAGCCAGGGAGCATATGCAACCAAGATCCTGGAGAAGGCAGGGATGGAGGGGTGTAATCCTTGTCAGTCTCCCACGGTGCAAAGACTGAAGCTAAGCAAGAAAATTGAAAGTCCTCCTGTTGATGCAACCACATACAGAAGTATAGTGGGGAGCTTGAGGTACCTGGTTCATACTCGCCCAGATCTTGCTTTTTCAGTAGGCTATGTGAGCAGGTTTATGGAGGAGCCACATGAAGAACATCTGGCAGCAGTGAAGCAAATACTAAGGTATGTTGCTGGGACACAAAGCAAGGGACTGTTTTTTGGAAGGAAGAGAGGTGTTGAACCAACTCTGACAGGTTTCAATGACAGTGATTTTGCTGGGTATGTAGATGAAAGAAAGAGCACTTCAGGCATAATCTCTTTCCTTGGTGATAGTCCCATATCTTGGCAGTCAGTGAAGCAGCGAGTTGTGGCAAATTCAAGCTGTGAGGCAGAGTATATTGCAGCTGCTACTGCTGCCTGTCAAGGGGTTTGGCTGGCTCGAGTGCTTGCAGATGTGCTGAACACTGAGGTCAGCAGACCATTGCTGCGGGTGGATAACAAGTCCACCATTTCAATAATCAAGAATCCAATGCTAAACGACTGGAGCAAGCATATTAATGTAAAATTTCATGTGATCCGGGAGTTTGCTGAAAGAGGCCAAGTTGAAGTGGAATTCATTGGAACTGCTGAGCAGCTCGGAGACATACTCACCAAGCCGCTGGGCAGAGTGAAGTTCCAGGAGGCTTGCAACAAGATTGGTCTTCAACAGATTCAGTAAGGTTCAGCGTTACAAGACTTAGGAGGAGAATTGTGAGAATAATTCTTGTAACGCAGTGCGTCTTATCTTGTTTCCGTTAGGGAGTCAGTGTGCTTGACCTGGTTTGTAGGTCGAGCGTGTAGTGGGCATGCAGGGACGAGCGCTTCTGCAGGGCAGAGCGCGTCTGTAGGTGTGCGCGTCGAGTGGCTAAGACCACGTTCCAGATTGTTGAGTTTTGCTTATAAATAGAGAATGAAAGACTCAGGAAAAGCTGCAGCTTACGCAGCACATATCTGGTGTTCTATCTACAGCAGTGTCGTGTTGTGTTCTTGCCGGCGACGATCACCGTCGTCTCTCCGGCAAGGTTCTAACATTTTCAACTTAAAATATTTGCAACTTTCCCTAAAATAAATTGTGACTTAAGTTACAGTTAAACATGTCTGGATCAGCACTTATGTTTATACTCAACATGTGGGAGGTCTCTATGATGGCCTCTTATCCCTCCCTTTTCTTTAGGGGCACCGATCAGCCAAGACACCCTCACAGGGACTTGAAATCATGGGTGTGATAAGCCATTTTACAGGGCACTACTAAAGATATGGGAAAAAAGAAACACACATTAAACTTTTATACACCTCACAGACTAAACTCACCTGATCCAACCAGTGCAAAACAGTACCACCATTAAAAATAAATCATGAAACATATGAAATATGATTCTATCCCAATCTGATATTTTTAGGACAAACAAATAAATCAAGGAATAACATACCACCCATCCCAATCCTCAGTCCATATTGTCGGCTTACTGTAAGAATTTGGTTTAAATCCATCACAGTAAAATGCATTGCAAGTATCAAGCTGCAAACACAATGAAAATATTCCATTATACTATATAATAAGCAAACATAGATCCGAAATTCATCCTACCAGGGTTTAAGGTCACTTACAATTTGTTCTGGAGCATCAGTCTGCCTACACATTACCCAAGGAACACCAGTGTCAAGCCCAAGAGCCATCTGAGCAGCCCATTGCATATATCTCTTCCCTGCTTGACCATAGTGGCCTTGAACATTACCATATTCATTTTCAATCTGTAAAACATTAAGTAGAAAAGTTAAAGTGCTACTTTTGAAGTATATAATTGAAGTAATGCATTAAAAATAAACCTATTGTGTTTGTAATATTATGGTGCAGATATGCTAGTTTTAACTATTTTTTACATCGTCTCGTTGTGTAACGGTCTAAGGGGAGATCTACAGAGCTTAAGATGGTAATTTCCTTTCCGAACAATCCATCCTTATTAGTTGAATATTAAAGATTCTCCATGAAAAACTGTAAGTCTATCAAAATGTTGTGCACTATCTAGAAGATAGATTTCTAAATTAAAACAAAAGACTGAAAATTGTCATACTCATGACAATGCTATTAGCCCCATAAAAATCCAAGTAATTGCATGTGCTTTGCATGAAGTGTGAAAAAGAGAATAATTTAATGTAAAAATAAACCTATTGTGTTTGTAATATTATGGTGCAGATATGCTAGTTTTAACTATTTTTTACATCGTCTCGTTGTGTAACGGTCTAAGGGGAGATCTACAGAGCTTAAGATGGTAATTTCATTTCCGAACAATCCATCCTTATTAGTTGAATATTAAAGATTCTCCATGAAAAACTGTAAGTCTATCAAAATGTTGTGCACTATCTAGAAGATAGATTTCTAAATTAAAACAAAAGACTGAAAATTGTCATACTCATGACAATGCTATTAGCCCCATAAAAATCCAAGTAATTGCATGTGCTTTGCATGAAGTGTGAAAAAGAGAGATAATTCAATGGAAGAAGTACAGATCAAGAGAATAATTTAATGGGAGAAGTACAGATCAAATGAAGTACCATAAAACTTTATTTTCCAGACCTGTTGTAGTATAATGGGACCACCTTGCCAAGAATAAAGCTTCTCCTCCTTCATGATATCTACAATTTTCGTTACAAAAGTTTGCATTTCAGTCTGCAAACATACGAAGAAGTTAATCAAAAGGATGCTTCAACAATGACTGTTGTGCTAAAATTATAGCCTGGTTTTTTCTTTACCTTGAATGGTTCATTATCTGTGCGGAATTCTATTCCAGGAATGTCCCGCAACCAAACTGGGAAACCACTATAGAAATAAATGAAAAACAACAGGAAATAAATAAACAATTGTAATTGAGTATTTTTAATTAGGAGGTATTTAATCACACAAAGCAATGTAACTATGCACGCTATGCTATCACAAGGCAAAATAAAAGTAAATAAACAGAAAGGATAATTGTCACACCCCAAATTTTGGGGATGTGAACTTTTCTTCACCAAAATAAAGTAAAATTTCCAATTATTTAAATAATTTTAATAATTATTGGTTTGTTCTCAATTTTAAAAGTATTCAAAATTTCCTTGAAAATAAAGTTTTAAATGTTTTTGTTTAATATAATCTTACTTTAATAAAATGATTTTGTATTTATCTTAAAACCAATCTTATTTGATAAAAAAAATAATAAAGAGGTGTTTTGCCTAAATTTGATTTTTGAAAATATGTCTTTAAAACATAATTTTATTGTGAACTTTGATTCTAGTTGGAAACTTTCAAATGAAGTAAAATGAATCTATCTCAAATTATTTCAATGTTTTGGAAATAATCTTATAAAATGATTTTTGGTATTTAGAAGCAAGTTTTATTTGATTTAAAAAAAAGAGGGTGCTTTCTCACAATTTTAATTTTCAAAAAGATATGTTGAAAGTATGATTTTTATTATAAAATTTTGTTTTATTTGAAAAGGTTTCAATGAACGTTTGAAATTAATTTTTGTCAAATACTTTCAAATATATTCTTCTATTGTTTCAAAATAAAATAATTGGATAAAATAAATTATAATCAATGAAATAAAAAAACGAAAGAAAAGAGGTTTTCCCGAATTTTGGATTCTAGAAACAGATGTCTTAAAATATGATTTTATTTGAAATGGTTCAAATAAAGTGAAATGCATTTATCCCAAAATATTTCAAATTAATACTCTCATTTTCAAATAATCTAATTATAATAATAATAAAGAATTAAAAGTGAATAAGAAAAGAAGTAAAAAGGAAATAAGAAAAAGAAAAGAATAAAAAAATTCCTGCGGCCCACCTAGCCTACCGCAGCCCAAGCCCAGCCATTACCCCCTTCTCCCTACCTCGCTCTAACCGACAGCCCGGCCCCGCTTGTCATCCCCTTCCTCCGGCCGCCTCCACAACAGCCGCGCGCGTCGCCCCAACTTTTCCCCAATCTCCGCGAGATTCCTCCTCTAATCGCGTGCCACGACTTCTCCGAGTTGACCGCACCTATATCCCCTATAAATCCTCCAAGAAACCGTGCCGCTCGGCCTCACTATCCTCCACAAAACCCGAAACCCTTGCCGCCTGTCGCGCCGCCCCTTGGAACCGCCCCGACCACCACCGACATCGTGCCGGCCTTCCCTGCTCCCCGCCGCCTCTGCCCGGCCGATTTCCGCCCCTGCCGGTTCTTGGACGTCGCCCTCGCCATAGCCAAAGATCGCCACCAGCACGTCGCCGTCGCGCCCCCATCTCCGGCGTCCTCTGACCTCGCTCGAGCCCGTGGTGAGAATCCCCACCTTATCCTCTCTATTTTCCCTTATTTCCATCGAGAACCCGCCACTGGAGCACCGAGGGACCGAGCTCGCCGAATTAACCTTGAAATCAAAGGCCTAGATCTTTACCACGTCACCCAATTAACCTCATCCATCCGATTCAAATCCAAAAGTCTACTTAATCCACATGTTTCTTTCAATCCAATCCATGCGATCTAGATCCGACGCCCCAAATTAATCCATGAGTTTTCAATAACAAAACAAATACTCAATAAACTACTAAAATATCTCTTTCCCTTTATATTCCCCACCATCCCCTCAACTCCCCACGTCCTCCTCCAACCCTCCTCATATTTCTCTCCTCCCAGCAGATCGCGACCAGCCACCCTGGCTCTGATTTTGATCGACGTTCCCGAAGATCTACCCAACCAAATTGCACCAAATTTTGTCAGTAGATGCACCTTAATGTCCTCTACAACATATCCAAAAATCATAACCATTGGAGTTCGGTAGCTTTCGGGATCTATATCGCAATGACTGCTGCTCCCTGATCTAGATCTGTTCAGCGCGAGGATTGGTAATCTCTTTTTTGTTTTCCTCAATTTCAGTCATCCCCTTGATAAAACTCTTATATCATGTTGTGTTCCAGAAAGTCCCCTTTTCAACCCCAAAGATTTGCCACGATTCCTCACGGTTCCATCAGGAACGTGATTTCCTCATCGACTACCGCTGCAGAACAAATACCAGATCCAATTCATCGATCTGCTTTTCAGGTTAAATCTAGTTCAAGCTATCATGTCTCCATCGTGTTCCAGAAAATTTCACACGTTTCTGTTCAAACATGTTTTTGAATCTTACAGTCAATCATCAAGAACGCGCATGTCTTTGCAATGCTGTTTGTGCGTAGCCAGACGTGTTGCCTCCGTTCATTACTTGTTATCATCTAATACATTAAAGTTTCTCTGTTGTAGTATAATCCTTTGTGAGTCCCTCAACCTTGTTATCACTTCATAATGACCTTTTAATATTGCATACGATTTTTAGTTTTGGTTGCTTGATTGTTTGGTTGTCAGTTGTTGCACGCTTAGACGAATACGCTTCGGATCTGCTTGCGAGTGTTAGGCGCAAACACTCGCATTGTGTTGGATGACACTTAGTATTGGGGGTAACTCTCTCCATGTTCTTTACTCACTACAATGCCATGACCAATCTAAGGGGTTGAGGATACATATATATAGGCTTGGTGGGCAGCCAAGCATATGCTAAAATACTAGTCTAAAATGCTAAAGCATAAAGCTGAAAAGCTAGTCTAAGATGCTAAAGCGAAAAGCTGAAAAGCTAGTCTAAGATGCTAAAGCGAAAAGGCGTAAAGCACAAAGCATAAAGCGCCTGCACTAGACTTATTCCATCATTCTCTCTCTAAGTCTTGTGCGTCGTCTTCTGGGAAATTTGAATCATCCCAATCCTGACGCGAAGCTCCTGAAACTTGATCCTACCAAAGGACTTGGTAAGAAGATCAGCAAGTTGGTCTTTGGTGTTGATGTAGCTTGCCCTGATGCTCTCTTCCTCCAAGCAGCCTCGGGTGAAGTGTTACTTCACTTTGATGTGCTTGCTGCGCTCGTGGAAAACAAGGTTCTTTGCCAAGGACAGAGCGGACTTGCTGTCCACCCTGAGCTCCACTGCTTCAGTGCCTCTGCCAAAGAGATCACTAAACAGTCGAGCGAGCCAGAGCGCCTGAGTTGAAGCGGTGAAAGCCGCTATATACTCAGCCTCGCAGCTGGACAAAGCCACCACCTGCTGCTTGACCGACTACCAGCTAACAAGGCACTTGCCGAGGAAGAAGAGCATCCCGCTCGTGCTCTTGCTGGTGTCGATGTCGCCAGCGTGGTCATTGTCACTGTACCCGATGAAATGTGCCGCCCCGGGACACCTCGGGTAGTGGAGGCCGTGGTCAAGAGTCCCCGCAACATAGCGGATGATTATTTTGACGGCATGCTGGTGCTCCGTCGTCGGTCGCTGCATGAACCGACTGACGTAACCGACATAGAACGCCAAGTCCGGCCGCGTGTGGGCGAGGTAGCGAAGGCTTCCCACAAGGCGCCGGTAGTGCGTGGCACCCACCTCCTCTGTCGTGCTGTTACGGCTGAGCTTCAGCCTCTCCTCCATCGGAGTGAGCTGGGTTGCAGTCGGTGAGCCCAGCTAGCTCAACGATGCGCTTGACGTAAACGGTTTGTCGAAGTGTGATGCCAGAGTCGTCTTGGTGCACCTCGATCCCCAAGTAGAAATAGAGAGGCCCCAAGTCACTCATCTGCAGGTGGCCTTCATCTCCTCCTTGAACGCTGCCACCTCTGCATCTTTGGTGCCCATGATCACCAAGTCGTCGACGTAGACACCCACCAGCAGGGCATTGCCGCCGTTGCCCCTCCGGTAGATGGCCGCCTCGTGCGGGCTTTGCTCGAAACTCATCCCCTTCAGCGTGGAATCCAGCTTGGCGTTCTACGCCCGTGGTGCCTGCCGCAAACCGTAGAGTGCTTTACGCAGACGTAGCACCTTGCCCTCCTTGCCGGGGATGACAAATCCCGACGGCTGGTGCACGTATACTTCCTCCTTCAAGTCGCCGTTGAGAAACGCCGACTTGACATACATGTGGTGGACGCGTCAGCCCTCCTGGGCAACCAGCGCAAGAAGGACACGCACGGACTCCATCCGTGCAACGGGAGTAAAGGCATCGTCGAAGTCGATCCCCTCCTGCTGCACAAACCCGCGTGCCACCAAGCGAGCCTTGTGCTTGACGATGGCACTGGCCTCATCCTTCTTCAACTTTAACACCCACTTAAGGGTGATCGCGCGATGTCCGGGAGGAAGGTCAGCGAGTTCTCAGGTGCGGTTCTT
The DNA here is from genome assembly GCA_001602275.1 of Zoysia japonica. Classification (NCBI taxonomy): domain Eukaryota; kingdom Viridiplantae; phylum Streptophyta; class Magnoliopsida; order Poales; family Poaceae; genus Zoysia; species Zoysia japonica. Next base: position 1,974,949 of record BCLF01000048.1, on the reverse strand, counting down.
CTCAACCGCATCCATCTCTAGCTTCATCACGGCGTGCCATGCCGCGTGTCCCTCAGCCTCAGCGAAGGAGCGAGGCTCGCCGTTGTCGCACGCAAGATGCAACTGTACCTCCAGGTCCTGAGGCACCAGTCCCGGCACCGGTGCGTCGCCAAGAAGGTTCTTCATCGTGCGATACCTCAACGGCTCGCCGTCGTGATACGAGTCGACACACTCCTCGTCGTGAGGGAGCGGAGTAGCGAACTCCACCGGGTTGTGCTCGACATGCACAGATGCTGGTGTAGACGTGCCTGGAGTAGCTGCTGTCGGCGCTGGAGTGCGTGGCGTGGCCGGCTGTGGTGGTGGCGGTGGGGAACTCGTCGCAGCCGGCGTCACAGTCGCTGGAGTCGGTGAAGACTCGGAGACTGGGGTAGGCGCGCTTGGCGAAGAAGAGCTGCCCACTCCCCCAGCTCCCTCGAAGTGGACGTACTCGACGGTGAAGTCGTCGTACGCCGGAGTCGGGCCGTCGTCCACCATCTTGCCCCACGCACAACCTCACCCTTCGTCGAACACAATGTCGCGCGCCGTGCGCACACGCTGTGTCTTCGGGTCAAGGATACGGTATGCTTTCGTGCCCTCCACGTAACCGATGAACACTCTCAGAGTGCTCCTGTCGTCGAGCTTGCCGACGTGGCTAAGCTACTTGACGAACGCGAGGCAGCCGAAGACGCGCAGGTTGGCAACCGCCGGCTTGCGTCCATGCCAAGCCTCATACGGCGTCCAGCCGCCGAACGCCTTGGTGGACGAGCGGTTGAGGATGTAGACGGCTGTCACCACCGTCTCTCCTCAGAAGATGGCCGACATCCCCCTCTGCTTGAGGAGGGACCGGGCCATCCGCACCACCGTCTGGTTGCGCCGTTCGACGACGCCGTTCTGCTGTGGGCTGTACGGCGCGGAGTAGTGGCGCTGAATCCCCTCGTCAGCGCAGTACGACGCAAACTCAGCCGCCGTGAATTCGCCGCCGTTGTCGGTGCATAGCACTCGAGGCTTGCAGCCGCACTCCTTCTCTGCAGTTGCTAGCTGACGCTTGATAGCATCAGCTGCTGCTGCCTTGGTGTCGAGGAGGTATGCCCACATATAGCGAGACACGTCGTCGACGAGTAGCAAAAAGTAGCGCCGGCCTCCAGGTGTGGCCGATCTCACGGGACCGCAGAGGTCGCCGTGCACCAGCTACAGCTTTTTCTTGGCGCGAAAACTCGTCTGACGAGGGAACAGGAGTCGCCGCTGCTTGGTGAGAACGCAGGTGTCACAGAGCTGCTCTATATGCTCGACCCGCGGCATGCCCTGCACCATCTCCTTATCGCCAAGCTGCTTCAGGGCCTCAAAGTTGAGGTGCCCAAAGCGCTCGTGCCACAGCCAGGCGTTGTCATCGCAGCGGGCTGCGAGACAAACGAGCTGCGCCACCTGCACATTTAGGACATAGAGGTGATTGATGCCTCTGTTTACCTTAGCAAAAAGGCGACGATGACAGTCTCAGATCCTCATGATTCCAGCCTGGATCTCCACGCGCGAGCCATTCTCATCCAACTGACCCAGGCTGATGATGGAGTTCCTTAGTGCGGAGATGAAGTAGACTCCAGTGAGGAGTCGGTGTTCGCCAGTCTTGACGACGAGGACAATGGAGCCGATGCCCCTGATGTCCACAGCCGAAGAGTCGCCGAACTTGACAGAGCCGCGCACGTCGACGTTCAGGTCAGAGAAGAACTCTCTGCGACCCGTCATGTGGTGAGTGGCACCACTGTTAAGGAACCAACCGTCGATCTTGTCGTCGCTGGAGCCGTCACCGAAGAAGGCGTGTGCCCTCGGCTCGTCGAGGTTGAGAAGAGCTGTGGTGGCCGATGCTGCTGGAGGTAGCTCGATGCTCCCGTGTGCTAGGAGCAGAACCGGATCCTCCTCCTCAGGCTGTGCGACGTGAGCCTGGCCGCGCCTCAGCTGTCGACAATCTCTGGCCCAATGGCCAGGCTTGCCACAGTTGCGACATATGTCATCTCGTGCCGCCCTGCGCTCGCCGGCGGCGCCGCCCTTGGCGCCTCCGCGGGCGTCACCCTCGGCACGTCCACGCGCCTTGCCCTGGGCGCCTCCGTGTGCCTTACGCGGCTTGCCGCGCTTGCGGCCGCCTGTCAAGGAAGAAGACTCCCCTTTCTTTCGATCACCCTGACGGACCTCCCACTGCTCCTGAGTGAAATGGAGCTTCCCGCCAATGATGACGAGCCCTGAGAGAGGCAGTGGCTCGTCGTTGTCGACGACTTTGAGGCGACCTATCGCCTCCTCGATCGACATCCTGGAGAGGTCCAGCAGAGACTCGATCGAGCGAGCGATCTGCTTGTACTTCTCAGGAACGCAGCGGAGGAGCTTCTCGACAGCTCTCTCCTCGTCGATGGTGTCATCGCCGTACTGTGCGAACCTCTGCAGCAGTGTTAAGATGGAGAACAAAGTCATCGACGTCTTCACCTGGCTTAAAGGCCAGGCTCTCCCACTCCCTGCGCAGTGCCTGCAGCGTGGACCTGCGGGCTCGATCGCTGCCGATGCGCGCCGCAGCAATGGCGTCCCAGACCTCCTTAGCAGTCCGCTTGCAAGCAAGCGAAGACTGCATCTCAGGCGAAACTGCAGCAAGGAGGGCCTCCAGCGCCCGTCGATCCTCGTCGTAGTCGACGTCGCCGTACCGAACCGCCTCCCACATGTGCCGCACCTGAAGCTTCACCCTCATCACCATGGACCACTCGGCGTAATTGATCTTAGTGAGAAGAGGCCATCCACCGCCGGCACCGGCGTCCCTGACGACGGTTTGGAAGCCGTGGTGACCATGGCGCCGATCCGGGGAAGGAGATCCACGCCGTCTGTGAAGGCTCCGCTCGTCGTCGTCCCGTCCGCCATGCCGCCGGTTGTACTCCATTTGGGCCTCTAGCTGTGCCGCTTGCTCCCGCAGTCGCTGGGCCTCCAGCACGCGGTCGATGCGCGGGTCGCGCCAAGGGTCGCGTCCGCCAGGAGCACGGTCGTCACACGCACGTCCATCGGGAGCGTTGCCGGCGCGTCCACGCCGGTTTG
>BCLF01000048.1:1878527-1961116 GCA_001602275.1 Zoysia japonica | reverse complement strand
TGCTTAGCGATCTTCTTGGCAGAGACGCTGAAGCAGTGGAGCTCAGGGTGGACAGCAAGTCCGCTCTGGCCTTGGCAAAGAACCCTGTTTTCCACGAGCGCAGCAAGCACATCAGAGTGAAGTACCACTTCATCCGAGGCTGCTTAGAGGAAGGGAGCGTCAAGGCAAGCTACATCAACACCAAAGACCAACTTGCTGAACTTCTCACCAAGTCCCTTGGTAGAATCAAGTTTCAAGAGCTTCGCGCCAGGATTGAGATGATTCAAATCTCCCAGAAGACGACGCACAAGACTTAGGGGGAGAATGATGGAATAAGTCTAGTGCATGCGCTTTATGCTTTATGCTTTATGCTTTATGCTTTACGCTTTTCGGTTTAGCATCTTAGACTAGCTTTTCAGCTTTTCGCTTTAGCATCTTAGACTAGCTTTTCAGCTTTATGCTTTAGCATCTTAGACTAGCTTTTCAGCTTTATGCTTTAGCATCTTAGACTAGCATCTTAGCATATGCTTGGCTGCCCACCAAGGCTATATATATGTATCCCCAACCCCTTAGGTTGGTCATGGCATTGTAGTAAGTAAGAAACATGTTGAGAGTTACCCTCAACACTGAGTGTCATCCAACACAATGCGAGTGTTGCGCCTAACATCTATTACATCCCTTGGCTCAAGAACATCATCTCCGTGGGTTGACGAGAATGGCGTGACAATGGAGATCAATGATGGCATGTTGCGCATCTGGGATCGCAACCAGAAGGTGCTCGCAAAGAATGAGCGCGGCTGTAATCGACTCTACGTCGTGCGCCTTGATATTGCGAAGCCACTCTACCTCGCCGCTTGGTGCGATGACATTGCTTGGAGATGGCATGAGAGGTTTGGCCACATCAACTTCGACGCGCTTCGACAGCTAGCGAAGAAGGATATGGTCCATGGCCTACCGACGCTTGATCATGCAGACCAATTCCGCGACACTTGTGTCCTTACCAAGCAGCGGCGGACACCATTCCCGTCGCAGGCAAAGTTCCGCGCCGAGCATGCCCTCGACCTCGTCCATGGTGACATCTGCGACCCTATCACTCCGACGACCCCCGACGACAAGTACTTTCTCTTGCTGGTCGATGACTATAGCCGCTACATGTGGCTAGTACTACTAGCGGTCAAGAGTGACGGACCGGCTGCGATCAAGAAGTTTCAGGCCATGGCGGAACTGGAGAGTGGCCGCAAGCTACGAATCTTGCGCACGGACTACGGCGATGAGTTCACCTCCGTAGAGTTCAGAGACTATTGCGTGTCCACAGGCATCCAGCGCCACCACTCAGCACCATATTCGCTGCAGCAGAATGGCGCTGTGGAGCGGCGCGACCAGACAATCGTGGCGACCGCGCGCAGCTTGCTCAAGCAACGCGACATGCCAGCCAAGTTCTGGGGAGAAGCGGTCACAACGTCTGTCTTTTTGCTCAACAGAGCACCTACCAAGGCTCTTGACGGCAAAACACCATATGAGACATGGTACGGTAAGAAACCGGCAGTGAGCTACCTTCGTGTGTTCGGATGCATGGCACTCATAAAGAAGACGAAGCCAAATTAGTCCAAGCTTGAAGACCGTAGCATCCTCGGCATCTTCATCGGCTACGAGGCAAGCACCAAGACGTACAGGGTGTTTGACCCTGTGTCACAGCTTGTCCACATCACACGTGATGTTGTGTTTGATGAAAAGCGTGGATGGGATTGGAGCAAGGAAGAAGGCGATGATGTGCAATGCACCAAGGACTTCGTCATCGAATCATCAACCTTGGTGTACAATGTCCCGTCGCCACCAATTCCAGATCATGGGGGTGCCACATCACCGCCACTTGCCACGTCACCGCCACTTTTCACGACACCGCCACCTACTCCGGCTCCAGCACCGGCGATTGAGTTCGCAACGCCACCCTCCAATGCTGAAGAGCAGCTTGATGCTGAACATGGCGACACCCCCGTGCGTTTCCGCCGAGTGGACAACGTCCTTGGCGACGACGCACCACTGCCTGGCATGGCCGTGCGCGAGCTTGCAGAGGCTAAGCTGCACATGGTGAGTGCGCATGAGCCAGCCACATTTGCCGAAGAACAGAAGAAGACCGAGTGGCAAAGGGCGATGGAAGAAGAGATTCAGGCAGTGGAGGAAAACAAGACATGGCATCTTGTCGAGCTCCCGCATGGACAAGGTCCAATTGGACTTCGGTGCGTGTGTAAGCTAAAGAAGGACGCCGCCGGCAACATTGTCCGCCACAAAGCCCGCCTTGTTGCTAAAGGCTACGTCCAGCGCGCGGGCATCGACTTTGATGAAGTCTTTGCACCGGTGGCTCGACTTGAGTCCGTGAGGCTCATGATCGCCATCGCGGCGCAAGCCGACTGGAAGGTCCATCACCTTGATATCGAGTCAGCCTTCCTCAACGGTGATCTCAAGGAGGAAGTCTATGTTGAGCAGCCACCCGGCTTCACCGTCAAAGGAAAGGAGCACCTTGCCTATCGGCTTGACAAAGCGCTCTACGGGTTGCGCCAAGCACCTCATGTATGGAACATTAAGCTGGACTCTAGCTTGCTTGAGCTAGGCTTCAAGCGATGCGCCTCTGAGCATGGCGTATATACCCGCGACAACGGTGACCAACGGCTCCTAGTAAGAGTCTATGTCGACGATCTCATCATCACTGGCGGCAATCCAAAAGAGATCGAGAAGTTCAAGGCAGAGATGAAGGCAAAGTTCAAGATGAGCGACCTTGGGTTTCTCTCCTTCTACCTTGGGATTGAAGTGAAGCAGGGGAATAGAGAAATTTCCTTATCCCAGTCTGCCTATGCCACCAAGATCCTCACCACTGCTGGAATGCAAGGTTGTAACCCTTGCGTGGTGCCCATGGAACCACGATTCAAGCTGAGCAAGGTGAGCTCAGCGCCTGCGGCAGATGCAACGTTCTACAGAAGCATTGTCAGAAGCCTGCGCTACCTCACGCACACACGGCCCGATATCAAATTTGATGTCGGCTACGTCAGTCGCTTCATGGAGGCCCCGATGACATAGCACTTTGCTGCAGGCAAGCGAATTCTTCGTTACCTTGCAGGCACTCTGTCCTACGGGCTATGCTACAAGGAGGAAGAGAAGGCGCCAAGCTTGTCGGCTACACTGACAGTGACATGGCAGGTGATGTTGACACGTGAAAGAGCACCAGCGGATGCATCTTCTTCCTCAGCGGCTGCCCAATCAGCTGGTACTCGCTGAAGCAACGAGTTGTGACACTCTCCTCCTCCGCTGCCTCTGCCGCTTGCTAAGGAATTTGGCTCTCAAGATTGCTTGGAGAACTGCAGGGCAGAGAAGTTGATCCATTTGAGCTGAAGATGGACAACAAGGCAGCCATTGAATTAACCAAGAACCCTGTCTTCCATGAGCGCAGCAAACATATCGACACAAAGTACCACTTTATTAAGGACTGTGTTGAACAAGGCAAGGCAAGGGTGAACTAAATCAGCACCAAAGATCAATTGGCTGATATCCTGACCAAGCCATTGGGAAGGATAATATTCCAGGAGCTGCGCAACAAAATCGGAATGCTTGAAGCATAGAAGCCAAGGCTCAAGGGGTGATTGATAGATGACTCTTAGCTTCTTCGGTGTTCTAGCACCATCTGCTGAATCAGCAGCTCCAGCAGCTTGTATGGCTGCATTGTCCTGTTGTTTTACAGCATAGCAGGCACCCTAGTAACTTAGTTTCCTTAGGAAGTAAGTCTAAGTAGTAGTAGTCAATTTTGGTTTGACTTAGTGCTAATTACAGCCTGTCCTTAGGCAGCAATTCCAGCTAGTGGAAGTAGCCAAATTTTGTTTGTTTTAGTGCTGTTTACAGCCAGTTGCATTAGGCAACTTGTATTTGACTTGTAACCTCTATATATATGCCACTATGGCCAAGGAATGAAATCAGCCATTCCATAGAGATTAAAACAGCAGCTCTCTACTCCGGTCCCCTTCTAACATTTTACAAGATGTTTTAGTCTCCTCCTCATTTTCAATGCATCCCAACTTTTCCACTCTCATTGATTCCTATGTCCATATCCAAAACGACTTACAAAGTGAAACGGAGTACACCATATCTATTGTTTTATTGTTTATTTTGCAGCTATTTGTATTATGAGAATTTTCTCAAGTCTTACGTTTTTGCTATGAGAATTCTATACAACTCATATGAGATTTTTTTCCGTAAGTTAAAAAAATTACTACCCCACTTTAGAGTTTTGTACAAGGCCTCCATTTATGCCGGCTCAACCCTGCCGGCGCCCTTCCTCCTCAGGAGCCCATGCCCCTTCGACTCGCCGACTAGCGCCTCTAGGGCCGGCGCACCTGCTTCAGCGAACCACAAGGGGGTCCCCCTGCTCCACTAGGAGCCGGAGCCCCTACGCCTCAGCTGGCCAGCGCCCCTGTTCCTCGACTAGCCGGCGCCCTTACTCCTCCGGTGACCGGCGCACCAGCACCTCCAACAGCTGACGCCCACCTCACGGTTAGATACCAAGGATAGCTAGCAGCATCAACTTCAATTGATGGGCACAACTGGATGTATCCAGTAGCTTATGGTATTTTTTCTAAGGATAAAGTTCAATTTACTCCCCTCAAGTATAGCCAAAGTCCAAATTATCCCCTAAATTATGTTTTGATTAATTTTACCCCACTAAAATGTGAGTTTGGGTCAATTTACCCTCTCATACAATTTGTCTTTTCTAATTCTTCGTACACAAGCGTAATCTCAAGACCAAACTTTGTGGGATGATAAAGCACATCATAACACATGTTAAAAAAATACATCTTGAATTTTTTACCATTATTTTGCATATAATTATGTATTTCAAAGATTACTTCATTATTAAATTACTTTCCTTATAAAAATAATGATAAAAAAATTATAATCATTTTTTAAAAATGTGTTATGACGTGCTTTATCATCTCGTAAATTTTGATCTTAAGATTATGATTGTGTATTGAGAAGCGAAAAAGATAAATTGCATGAGGAAGTAAATTGACCCAAAATCACGTTTGGGTAGGGTAAAATAAACCAAAATATAGTTTAGGGGGTTATTTGGACTTTGGGTATACTTGAGAGAAGTAAATTAGACTTTATCCTTTTTCTAAGGAGAATGATTCAAATTGGACATGGTTCATGACACAATTGAGGAGAGCATGACTCCCCCTGGACTAACTATCCATATAGATGCATGTAAAGGACTTGCTATGTAATCTGGTAGCACTTACGTGTAGCACTGGTAGCATGATATGTTTGTGTGACTCGAATGTTGGTGAAATCTAAACAATCTCTATCCTGTGAGTTATCTTTTGAGTTTTTGTCTTCCCATTTGATTATTTCTGCTTAAGTCATGATGCTATCTTAGTTCAGATTCTTGTATTCAAGTCAACGCTTGATGTTGCTTTCATTTGGGGCACGCAAAAGCAGCCACGTGACCAGGGGAAACTAGTAAGGGTATTTTGGTCCTATCCAACGCCGTTAAGTCTAAAAAATAACAGACTGTTAATTTTCGAAGCAACGTGCACCTTTCAGTGGTATTTTCCAGAGTTCCAAACTTTCAGTGGTATTTTTGGGAAGACGTGAACTTTCAGTACTAGAGAACAAATTTTCCCTATAGGAAAACATATGGTGTAACATATCATGCAAACAAAGCAAAGAACTAAAACCACTAAAAATGGCGTCAGATGTAGATGTACCAAAATGTATTACAATAAAAATGGTAATTAAAATGTAAGATATAAATGGACTGACCCGAAATTCCATTCAGCACAAGCATATGGGCCGATACGCAGAAAAAGAAATAGACCTTCAGCAGCAACCAGCTTCGCAAACTTGACAAGATCAAATCTTCCTTCGAAGTAATACTGGGATGAAGCATAAGTCATAAACCTTATTCAGGACAATTGAAGCTAGTAAATGGTCTGCTACGTTACCTGGCCTTTGGCCGGTTCATGCCCATTCCAGAAAACATATGTCTCGATCACATCTGCGCCGCCATCCTTGCACTTTGCAATCAGGCTCGGCCACATCTGGACAAAATTGCAAGATGTTTAGTAGCTTGCAACTAATAATAACCTACCTTTCACCAAACTGCATTGCTAACAAACAACAATTCTAGAGAGGAGCAAATGTCCGTTCATTCACCTAGTGAAGGGGATAGCCAGAAACCTAGGGCGGCCCCGCGTCACTCTCAGGGAGGCTGGGGCAGCTACACCCTAACCCTAGCCACCACCACAGCGCCCTCACCTTCCTTGCTACGCTGCCGCCGGAGCGTGGCACCGGGACATCCTGCGCAACTAGCCAGGATGGCGGCGGCAGGGAGCTGGAGCTCGCTCCCCCCCCCCCCCCCCTCGTGCGCACCAGGGTCATGACCATGTTGAGCGGCTCACCGGAGCAGCACGGCGACCGTTGGTGACAGCACTCTAGCGGCGTCTGCAGCTCGCCGTCATGCTCTTGCCAGATCCGGGGCAGATCCGTGGTGGGTGGTGGCGCAGAGCTGGTGGTGCCTGCTCCTTCTGCTCAAAGGTCAGATGCAGCAGGGTGGTGACTGCGTCAACACTGATGGTAAAATTCGGGCAGGCTGGGTCGATGGTGGCAAGGGGGGGTGGCGACGGGCTCTTGCTCGCCTGTCGGCTGCTTCTTCGTTATGGTGGCAGCTGGTGGTTGTAGATGTTGGCGCACACCAAGGAGGTCATAGCACTGCGCCGTTGGTAGGTTGCCATGTTGAACGGCCAGGACAGCATTGTACGTGTGGCTGCCCGGGTGCTCCAGTGTTGTGGTGTGGTTTCAGGTTGGGGGTGCAGCGGCGACAACGGCATTGGTGTAGTGGTGGTTGTGGTGGCCGAGGGTAGCAAGGGGTTGCAAGGTCCAGGAGAAAGCCTTTCTCCGGCATTGTGTCGGGCTGATAGCGGCGACGCCACAGGTGTTGTGACCCTCTTGGGGGTGCTGTCGTTTTTCCTTGCCTTTAGCACAATCCTCTGGTGATGGCCCTCCTTCATCGCGTTCCTCTGGAGGCAGTCCCTTGGTGGTGTCTTGCAGCCTCTTTAATGGAGATGCGTTCTTCGACATCGTTGGCTCCATCCGATCAATGGCATCCCTCCTCCAGAACATTGCCATCATCACCCTAGGTTGTCGCCACCTCACCACTCTGCCTGCTCTCTACCACAGGTCGTCCACAATACCCCTCTACAGATTGGACTCGGAACACTTCACGGATGCGAAGGCCCTTGGTTGTGTGTCTGGTTGCTTTTGTGTTGAATGGTGTTTCAGTTCTTGGTGTCCATGTATTCCTGGGTCTTGTCTGTCTATGGTGTCTTGTGTCCCTGGTCGTAAGTTGTGTCCGCTGCCGCTTGAAGTTGTTGTAGGTCTCAGGTTTTGGCCGCTTGGAATCGAGACAAGTTGGTCTTAGTCATGGAATCTCGATTGTAAGTTTGCAACTCGCTTCTTGTTAATGCGAAACATGTCACGCACCATCTTGAAAAAAAGACAATTCTAGAGAGGAAAGCACAAGAACGGCATGTGAAGGCAAGGAAGAATTCAAACGAGTTTATTAGAGTTCTTTTGGTTGAGCGTTATTTTAGAGCCTTATGGATTGATCTGATTGGAAATGCAACATGCACGAGCGCAATCACACGTGCTCAACGATGGGACTCCGCTCTAACGCAGCGGCACCTCCACCCAACAACCGCGTAAGCAAAAAATCAGAAAACCTGCCAATTCGACCCATCCATACCCTAATGAACCGAACAAGGCGCACGATCGAACGGCGGCCGGGACATCTGCCCGGAGCGGAGCAGCCCCGGCGGCCCCGACGCGCAGAGCGCGAGACCTCACTCACCTCGGGCGTGGCGCGCGGGTAGTGGAGCCCGGCGGAGACGAGCATCCTCCGTTCCCCGCCGATGCGCACCGCGCGGTGGTCGTAGGTCACATTGAAGGGCTCGAAGAAGAGCCCAGCGTCGGCCCTCTTGACCACCTGTCTCAGAGTCCCGGCCGCCGCCGCGGGTGGAACCGATGCGATGAAGCAGCCGAGGAAAAGAAGGAAGGTATGGAATCTTGGTGGGAGCCACCGCGATGAGGCGGCCATGGCGGAGACGGAGAGGAGCGAACTGAGCGAGGTGAGCAGAGGAGAAAGCGAGGAAACAGAGCTACTCCCTCGTATCAATAGAAACAGATGCAATTTTGATTAATGATTTTGATAAATTTAATTAATTTTAATAATAAAAATTATATATATTATTAAAGTATTTATTTTATTAATTTAAAAGTACAAATGCTAAATTTTTAACTTTAATAAAATATGTAAAAATTATTTGTCAAAGAGTCTGTAAATAAAAGCTAAAAATACATTTTTACTGAGACGGGTAGTATTAGGGAACGGTGTTGATTTAGCCAAAGCGGCGGTAGATTTTTTTTTTCCTTTTTCTTTTCAGGTTTTATTAATATTTCTTGTTTGTTTTGATTTTGGTTTTCTTGCAAGATTTTATATAGTATAGTGCCTATTACTTCACGCAACATCTAATGAAGCGGATCGGTGAACGCAGATTGTAACCTCATGCGTGTAGAGAAACTGAATTATTGCTAAGGTCTGTTTCAAACGACAGCAATTATTACTCGACTAATTTTATGTAATTATTGGATTCAAATAAAAAACTAATGCATAGAGATTAATATTTGTCCATCTTAATATAGAATTAATTATTAATTTATTAGTCACTTAATTAATCGAGACTAATAACTCGAGTACTAAAATAACTCAAATACTTGTCTTTATCCTAATTGCATTCGAAGCCAATCTCGTGATTTTCCTCTTGGCGGAACTGCCTCCCTCACTCTCCTTCCAGGACGAGGCGTCACAAGCGGGTACAGGCACCTAGTCTCAGACTCCTTCAACCCTGTTTGCCGCCGAGGAATTTTACAAAAATTTTATAAAAATTTCATAAAATTCAGTTTAATTTTATAGAAAAAACATACAAACAACAATTTTTTCTATGTTCAAACAGAGCCTCAGTGGTGGCCACCCATGTAGATCAACTTCTTGCCATTTACTTCCAGCCTCATGCAAGCCAATTCGTCTTCACCGGCTCGAGCTGTTGACCATATCCAACATCAGAGTGGATACACTTGTTCCACTATAATACTGGATCATCATTGAAGAAAGGAAAGATATCATATTCTACACAAAAGATCTTATCGTTGAAATACAGTGCGCTGAAATTCGTTGAATGTCATTTGGGTGCTACTTGGAGCTATCATACAAATATGATGCAATAAAGTTTCTACAATAATATATATGAGAATGTGGTAGCTAATTTATGTGTGTTTGTAACACCTAAGCCCAAGCTTTTAGTTGTAGGATGTGGTTTGAGTTTTAATGGTCTATAATTGAAGTAAAGTGGAAAGATAAGATTAGTTCCACTTTGGTTTACGCAGAGAGGTGAAGTTTAGTTTATAACTCTCGTTATTCCAATCATAGCACTCCAGGTTAACCCTTTTATACGAAACGAGGTCGAAAGCGTAAAAAAGGTGCTATGCATGATGCGCGAGCCCACTCCATATGGAAGCTGGGTGGTAAGCGAACTTTAGACGGTGAGTTGTTACAGTGTTGCTAAGTGAAATGCGCCGAGCAGCAACAAAATAATTGATACACTTACACAGCAGCAATCGACCAATTGACTCGATAAACCGGCAAAGAAGCTCTCTCCTTCATGGAAAAACACAAACATTTTACTTAGCAAAATGTCAAAGAAAATAAAGCAAACAATGTAGAGATAGGCGACAGGTGATGACAGGCATGTCTGCTCATTGTAATCCTTCACATTCAGATATAACATAGAGTCTGTTAAAAACGGTGTACTTTCACTAAAAAAATCCTGTGATCCATGACAGATTCTTTGTGATGTATTTCAAAAATGTCATGGATATATCTACGATGGTTACGTAGTTTTCGTCACAAATCAACAAGTGTGGGCTTAGCCGGCCCATACTTTATGATGAAATTCTTAAATCTGCCATGAACTCAAGAGATAATCGGCAAAGATCAATTATATTACAGTGACAAATTCAAATTCATCACGGTATGGTGGATAAAATAATTGCCTGCTTAAAATTAAAAAAAAGCAGCTTACAAAATATCATTGACATGATATCCTGTGCATTTGAGATCATATGTGAGCTGTGCTGCAACATAGTAAAAATGTTGTGCCACTTGAGATTCGAACCCATAACCTCCAGAAACAATTAAGCACCAGACGACCACCAGACCAGCTGACTGCTTGCGTTATTTTGACACTGACTTCCGATCGACTAAAAGTCAAATTCCCCATCTACGTTGCCTTGCCCTGCTCACCTGTTGACGCATCCAAAACCTAGAGGCCAGAGCTAGCACCGCCCCTCTGCCTGCAGCCCTTCGATTCGTCGCTGCTCAGGCCCTACACCCCAGCGCACCTCACCTGTGGTTGCCACCAACCCCGCCTGCATATCCGACATTGCATCTCTCCGGTGCTGGCACTACTGCACTGCATCTCGCCGACTTCCACCATTGCCGTGCCACATCGGGGACAGCAGCCAACGACAAGCGTTATTGCTGCCGGCGAGATGTGTTGTGTACTACCACTATCGAATGATGCCGTCGCTGCCAACACCAAGCACTGTGGCGCCTGGTGCCATTTTCTGCACTCATTGCTCCTAGGAGTGCTATGGTTCTCTGCCCAACAGACCCCATCTTCCTCACCTCAACATTGGTCACCGGTCAAGGTAGTTCTCTAATTTTGTTCTTCATCTTGTTGAATATAGCTTTTTAATTAGTGCGATCTTGTTAATTTCTTGTTAATCTCTTGTTCATGAACACTTTTTTGTTTGCATGCTAGACTGAAATAAAAAGCAACATACATACACGAAAACGAAGAATCCATTTCCGCTACTCAAGCTGTGGTTGACTTGCTCAAAAGACTAAGAAAAATCAGTTCCTTCTAAATATGGGATTACAGAATCTCTGTTCTAGAAAGAACACTGAAGCGTAATTGAAGGCTGAAAAAATGGCAAAGAATGAGCTATTGAAGCAAGTAAAGGTTCTGTCAAAGCAAGTGGAGGAAACAGAACATGAAGGATTCGGGACCAAGAGGAGATGAGAAAGAAACAAACTGATTTGGAGGCGAAACTCTAGTTTGGGCTAAATCAGATTCAACCAAGTTAGTTGTGTGCTATGTGAGGTTGCGATACACTTTTGCTGCTGGATGAAAGTGCTTTTTGCTGCTGTTTAGCGCTTGTTGCTGCTGTTTAGCAATATGTGACACTCATTATATTACATTCTAGTTGAAACTCTATGTAAACGATATTTTGTGACATTTGTCAATGAAAAATTGACAATAGCTTATTTGGATGTCATTAAGCCCGTATGTATATATAAATCAGTTGTGCTTAATTATTTGTGAAATGTGCTCTAAGCTGGATTATTAAATGGAAATTGGTACAAAATTGCTGGGCAATATTTTAGTTGGGCCACATAAATGGGCTAAAATATGCTAGTCTCTAAAATACAGTAAATGGGCTAGGCCCAATACTATTCTGATACTAAACAGGGCCCTATTTTGTGGTTGAAATCAGCATCCACATGACAGATGATGTGTACGTGGTTCTCGATCTTCTGTCAGGTCGTGATAACTTTCAATTTGGTGGAGATGCGACACACAATCGATCCGGCCTCAAATCAACATGATTCGAACCCCGCAATCGCAGCATCACATCTCTAGTTATCCGTGCGCACATAATTGACCTCACCAAAAAAGCTAATCTTAGCTTGCAAATCGAAGAACACAAGCAAGAACAAAGAAGAACGCAACTCAACCGTGAAATCTAAATTAAATCACGAAGCTAAAAAACAAACAAACTGTCAAACGGCAAAACTGTTTGAGAACAGATGAAAACTAATCAAAACCTAATGGTGGCTACTAATTACATAGAGTTTTGGACAACTTTAGGGGCAAACTCTAATACTAATGGACCTTAAAAAGATACACGGTTCAAAGGCCAAAAGATAGTGTCGTAGAACTCAGGGCAATTTCTAGATGACATCTTGTTTTAACGATTTCCGTTGATTTTGGTTAAATTTGGAGATGAGACCAGTGTCGTTGGAAAGATTATCTTCTTAACTTTCCAACCATATCTAGAACGTCCAAAATGAATCTCATATGCGACCTAGCGTTCATTTTAGTGCGAACTGCTCATAAAACCGAGAAAAATTCAACTCCGAGTTGGATTGACTCTCCTACAGGGTCAAATATGTATTACTGGTCTTGAGCATGTCCAAATCTTTCTCCATGCTTTCTTTGATTCTCTTTAATATTCATAATCATAATAAAATCATTAGGTAGCCATCTATTCTCAAAGAAAGGATGACATGTATTTCAAAACGAGCTCATCTCTAAATTCAATTGTTGTGCACGAGCTATAGTAGGTAGAGGAGCGTTGTGTGTATGCAATAAAAAGATGTCCTCATTATCTTCTCCCTCTTGAATCGAAGTCATTTTCGACTCAAGCTCATCTTCCTCTCTAACGTAGCTCCATTGTGTTGAGGGCGTGTGCCAATTCATGTTCGCTCCTAGAATCAAGTTAATCTGTGCTCAGTCTCTCGAATGAGTGACAGTCTTGAAGGTGCCTCAGGTGAAATATTATCATGATACTCATGCAAAAGATGCCTCGGGTGTAAAAAGTGCTGCTCCACTGCTTTTGGATGACGTAACAACAACGAAGTTCTCTCAACATTTTGTTTTCTATATAGCTCCGCTGTGGCTGATCATATTGTAGGATGGCTGCGTATAATAATCTTACACTTAAACCTCTAACGTTTTACTTAATTACGCTGCTGGTATGTGATGCCTCTTTTTCGATCGAGTTCTCAATGTTTACCTATCTAAATGATTAACACTCAAACAGTCTTCTATAATTGTGAGTTATAAGCAAAATTTACGCTTTCTCTCCGCTACTCTACATTTATTGCTAATTTTGCCGTTTTTTCCTTATTGCAACATACTTTTTCCCTTTAGACATTGATATTATATATATTTTTGACTAAAGATACGTGCCCACCGATACTTTTGTTAGGAAAAAAAACAAGGGAAAAAAGTTTTCCTGCACCTATCCGCTGCGCCAAAAAAAAAACAATGTTACTGCATTTTATAAGAACAGTACAGATGCGATCAGGAAGATAATTTCCTTTTTTTCTAAAAAAAAAATTCTAAACCTATGCGTCTCATAGCCATGTCTGATCCTTATCCTCTTCCCAGGCTCACAGCTGTTCCCCTTCGCTATCCAAACGTTATCGCCTCGCCTCACCGACCGCGTTGCCGCCGCCAATCCACCACTCATCTCCATCGTCGTCAGTGCTGCTTTCCTCCTCGCATCCTGGTACTGCTCTCGAATCCTTTCTCCAACATCATTTTTTTCTTTGATCTTGCTTTGCCGCTTCTCTTGCTTGTTCCGCCCTATCGGCGTCGGCATCTATCTGCGGCGTCTACACGCTTTGTGTACCATCTTCTCTGCCGACGACGCGCAATGGATCGCTGCTTCTACCAGTCCTTGCGCCGTTTTGCTGCGGCCATTGCCTCTCCCTGTACAGTACGCCACCTCTCCTAATTTTTCCATTCTGTTTCGTTGTTCCCAGAGTATTAAAATTTGGAACTTTTGTGTATGAAACCGATTAAACTTCATAAAAGTTAAAGGTAACTTCTTATACTAATTTGCTGAACCGTTGTTTGGTGTACTGGTGGAATTGCTAGGTAATTATTTCGTTTAACTAAAAAATACTGCTGAATTAAAAGTGTACATTTTTTACGCTTTGGGAATTTATTATGTGATTCGTTTACATATTGTCAAATATTAGTTCTAAGAGTTACCTATAACATTACATATCGTTGTACCAAAAAAAAAAAACGCAGCATTTTTCCCCTGTTGTACTAGGTGTTGAAATCTTCGCTATTTTAATCATCTCAACAAAACAATACGTTAAACTATGATTCCATATAATTACTGCTACCGTATTGTTAAATCTTCAGATTTACTTACTGTTGTAAATCAGTGGCCGAGCAAGTTTGCTTCTTGCAATGACAAGTCAATCATCTTCTTCTGAATTCTCTATGGATGAAATATCAGAACAACTAAGATCCAAGGTACCACTGTTATTCTCTTCGCTACTTTGTAAAATATATTTGCTGCACGGTATTGTTAATTTCAAATATAATTGATATTTCATATCATCTGTATTAGGTTTTAACATTTATATCTTCAGTTCTCTAAATATATTTGCTATACCATGTTCTTTTCTCATGTTATGATAGGTCCCTGCTAAAATCCGTATAGATAGCCGTGTGATACTTCAAACTGCATTATCCAAACTTAACTAGACCATTCATATTGAGGAGATAGATTGCGTGGATCCTAATTTCTATATATGCACATTGACTATCGGGTATCCGCGCCATAAACTTAGCTTGGAAGCAACCACAAAAACATTTCATGGTGTCAGTGCTGTCTCTGCTGAACTTGCTGCTATTGAAGCTTACGACTATGCTCTGGCCGATTTAGAAGACAATAGACTCATTACTATAGATGACATCAGAGCCAAAAAAACAAAAACATTGCTTGCAGATGCATCCTGGGCGAATCTATTTGAGGACAAGGTCATTGCTCTCAAACAGTCTTTGGGAATCACTGATGCTATGCACGAGAACATTCTTGCTGCTATATATGACACCTGCAATGCTGCTTGTACCAGCCAACAAATAATCTTCGTTCCCACCTGCTGCAACAAAGGGGAGAAAAATATACCACCTGTTGTGTGCACAGGACCGGTCCCACCATGGAGTTCAGCAGATCGGCTAGCCTATGAACTGCTAAGACGGTCTCCATGTTCAGAATATTATAAACCATCTGCGTAAACAGTTTCCTGCTGCTAAGTTCATATATGACGTAGTGTATGCAGATACCTTATCTTTTGCGAACCTGCCGCTACCTGGTAGAGTTACTGATATGTTTAATTGCCGTTACCTTAATCCAAAGTGTACTCTATGTTAGTAGTACTTACTGCTTATCTGACGACACTGTGCCAAGCAAATTGAAACTCTTTTAATGTATAATTATGCCTGAATCTATCTACTTAGCTTCATCCCTGTGTATCTATTTATCTGCATATATATGTGTCTATGTATATATGTATAGATATATATTTATTTACATATATTACTATCTATATATCATCATGTGAATCTTGATAAGACTTAGTGTCCGATCATTCGGTGAGGTGATAAATATCGATTTGGTGGAGTCGACCCTTACGATCCGACTACAAACGAACATGTCGTGTGCGTCTTAGCAATCATAGAACCAATTTCGAATGGTTATTGACCTCGTCGAAACAGTAAGATCAACCTGATCACGAAGATCAATTCCTGCAAGTAATCGAAGAACAAGATGTGGCAAACTAAAAATCTTTTCAAATGTGGGGTTCGCAAATGGCTGTTTAACAGGTGGTCATTGGACACAACTAAAGATTAGAAAAGTTTGCAAAGAGTTAAACTATAACAAAAGAAAACTCGAGTGTTTCTGGTGGCGGTTAAGACCTTTAAATAGTGTGGAGTACGATCAGGGGGTGCTGAGGTTGTTCTCAAACTCTAAGACGCGCCTCTAATGGGTCCAACTTGATATATGGGTCAACGGCCTCAAGTTGGGTGACGCAGCACCTTCTGTATAAAAATGACGATTGGCGCTGATTCCGATGTGATATGAAGGTGAGGTTGGATCCATTCGAAAGTGTGAGGTTGGATCTATTCGAAAGTAGACTTCGTGAGCTTTCCAAAATGTACTTAAATACTCAAATTAGATTCTATATAAAGTCGTGGCTTTCGTTGCAAGTTTATACTGTTTTGCAGTTCGAATTCACCATGTGTAAATACTTTCCTTGAAGTCCTCATCATAGGATATGATGTCCACATCATTCTCACTCATTTGAATTAGAGTCGTCTTTGACTCAATTTCAGATTGCAAAAGCGCCACTTCAATATGCCTTTCTAAAATTATAAAAGGTGGAGGCCATAGAGGTATGTATGTGATTTCATCATGCTCTCCCGCTTGATTTGGAGTCGTCTTTGATTCAAGCACAGTTTTAAAACCAGTCATGTAATCGTGCCCTTTAGAAATTTTAAAAGGTGGAGGCCACGGGGGTATATATATGTGATCTCATCGTCCTCCTCCGATTCATTTCGAGTCATCTTCAACTCAAGTTCAGATTTGAGAACCGTCATTCCATCGTGCCCTTCGGAAATCACGAAAGGTGGCCGCCACGAAGGTATTCTGATGCGATCAAGTGGCGCAGTAGGAACATATAAGATTTCATCATTCTTCTTTTCTTTATAGCAAGCCGTTCTCGGCTTGATCCAGTGGTCGACAAAGTTGCTTGGGGTCAGATTGAGACGGATGATGAGCAGAACGTCAGGCCTCAACAATACGTTCTCCTGTGTCCTGAGCTGCTCCTGTTGATAGAAAACAAAACTAGTGAAACTTTGCAATTCATTGTTAGTGTTAGTGCATGTTATTGTTTGATTCTGATTGTGTATTTCAAAACTGTGTTTCAGATTAGAGCATATGATGACTTTAGACGCTAATAAATCTTCAATCTCATCATATTTGCCAATTGCATGAAAACACAGTAGCCCAAACATTGCAAACTACAATTTTAAAATAATTTTTTTTCCAAATAACCCAAGTTACAAGGAACATCAAATTCAATATAACCTATAGTTGTTAAAGAAGATCTGAGCTTAAACTTTTTCTCATTCATATCAGTGCAATAAAAAGGTCTATCCTCAACAGGTATAGACTCAACTGCAAAATTTTGAACACCCTGCACTAGTTGTGTTTTTAGGATGAACAAAACTTGTTCACACAACTTGACACAATCATAGGACAAACGTGCATTACGAAATAAAGCATAAGTCATGAAAGGCTACGAGTTATCATCTAAAGAATCTATAAAATCGTTAATATTCCTCAAAAGGCTACGAGTTATCATCCAAAGAATATAATAACAAATAAAGGCTACGAGTTATCATCTAAAGAATCTATAAAATCGTTGAATTGTTCTGAGCTATCATAATAATTTGTTTCATTGTATAATTCATTTATCAATTCTTCTTCTTCTTCATAGCTTTCTAATAATATTTTGTTATTCAGCTCCCATTGTTCAATCTCATCTATAGGTGTCTTAATTTGTTTTTCTTTATCAGTGCTTCCTTCTTCCCTAACTTCAAGAGATTGATTTAGCACTTTGTTATTCCCCGAATATTCTATGGCTAACTCTTTTTCTCTCTTTAGCCTTTTTAACTTTGATAGCTCTCTAAAGAAGTAAAGTTCCTTTTCCCTTACCTTAGACCATTCAAATGTCATAGTTTCATTATATTCTTTGGTTATTTCTTTTAGCTTATCTTCACAGTGATTTATCTCAGTGTCTAGATCCGGTTTTTTCATAAATTTAGATATACTATATCTTCTCTTATCTTTTATTTTTTTTCTGATATGACGGATTCTATATCATCCGCAGCTTTTGGTTTGTAATTTATAAATCTAATACTAGTTCTTCCCCTAACGTTTTCATAGCTTATATAGTCTGTAAGCTGTCGTAAAGTCTTTTCCTTTATTAAGTCACTAATATTCCATTTTTCTCTTGCTCTTTCTTCAGAATCTATGGTCAGAGGACTTATGAATTTTATACCTTTTGACTGCATACTTTGGATTACATCATTTACATTCACTATATATCTAGTTCTACTTTTATTCGTTAATCTTCCTACAAACTCTATACTTACTAATAAGTTTGTACCTTTAAATTCTTCATAACCTTTGGTTTGGAACCCAAAGCTCATTTTTTCAATAAACTCTTGTATATGCATCATCAAGTCTGGTGCTATATATGTTATTAATTTATTTTCATTCATATCTCCTTCTAGAAATTCTAATGCTGCTTTATTTATGGTATCCCATCGTTTATCTAATAAGGTTATCAGAACTTTTGTTCTTAACTTTTTTCTGGTCATGCCTTTTATTCCAATGATAAACAATCTTAGATGTATATATTTGTATCCAGCATATTTTAAACTATTTTCAACTTGTTTGCTAACAACTCTTAATTCCACTGGCTGTGTCAAGACACTGAGCTCAACCTCTCTAGATATTCTATATAAACCACTCTTTCGCTCAAACAGCCCCATTTGATAGACCTGTTGCGGCTTTATCTTTCTTAAAGTATCTTTCTGGTATCTTTCATATCTTTATTAATATCTATGACTTCTTTTAAATTATCAATTTCTTCACTCTTTCCTTTTAGCCTATCCATTAAGGTTAATGGCTTCGTATCGTGGTTTACTAACTGGAGTCCTTGGTTTCGTCTGATAAAGCTTTTAGATATGTCCATTTTTCTGAATTGATTGCCCTGGTGGTTGCAACTATTTTTGATGAGGCCAACACTATCTCTTGACCACCTTTCTCGGTATTAAGTTTATTCAATATCTGTACTAATAACTGAAGTATGGTATTGTTTTGCCTTATTAAAACTTTAGAGTCTTCCTCGGATGACTCGTAGTTAGAAAAAACAACAAGATGAGCTAAATATTTCTCAGTCTCCTTTAGGGCTTGATTATATTTTGTCATATACTTACGAGAGGACCAAGGTTTTAGCTTCCTCTACTAGCCTTATGATTTATTTCTCCTAGTAACGTCGTAGCCTTTTGTTATTAAATCTTAAGGAGTCTATCAAACAAGAAGTTTCTTTTTTAATATAATCACAATTTTGAATGTACTTATCTTGTTTTACCTTGTTATCTCCCAATTTCTGCAATACTAAGTCTATTTTGTTACTTAGCAACAGGTGTTGTTCTTCGAGCTCTTTATGCTCTTTATATAATGTTTCAAATTTTAATTCTAAATCGTTTTGCCTTTTTACCTAATTTATATAAAAATTTTGCACTAAATCAATAATTAAATTCGGCTGTCCTTATGAAGAGTGCCAGGTATGCTCTTCGGAGAAACTTAATCTGCACTTTATATTTATATTTTTTTTAAGTATTGATTACTTTTTCTGTACTTACTTCCAAATTTAGAAATTTAGCACTGTAGCACTATATATATATAGAACGCTATTTTGTAGCTAGCCACAAAATAAGCATTCTATACCTAGGTTGGATTGGTGGTCGTATTACGTTAAAAAGGAACCGGCAACGGCATACTAATCCTAAGCAACAGAACTGCAACTATTAGTTCATCTAACTACACGTCACGTCATTTGATTCGTCGGGAAACGAATAAACTACGGATAACGCACATGACAGCCGGGCATGCATGGTTAGCGGCGTAAAAGACACGAAATTAACAAACACACGAAACAACAGCATAGGCACATGGGGCACATGACATGCGTGCATGCATAGCCAGGGAAATCTCAATATTTAACGGAATGCCTCGCAATCTCGGCATCGATGGCGGTTGTGTTTATCTCTTCTTCCGGTCATTAAAAACGTGGTACCCCGGGAGGACGATCTAACTGCATTATTGTTAAGTTGATTTACATGTCGCTGCGTGCGTAGTAATCTAACAACTGGCTTGTTGAAGCTCAAGAAGACAAGAACTGGCTATCTGCGTGTGCGTAGTACATCTCCAATTTAAACAAGTTTATTTTTGATTAAACATGTTCAGAGATGAGATGCTTGTTCGCTGTTTCTATCCCATTACAATTTACAGGTCTCCAGAAACACTTGATATCCTTCGTATCCAAAGACAATGTTACTGCTGCTGTTTCTGTCAAACTTGCTTCTAACAGTCATCAGCAAGCGCCAATTGCGAAGCTAATTTGAATTTGACACAGAAGCATTATGAGCTAAAACAGAACACCCCATCTGCAGAGGTTTATCACTTTCCAGGTGCAATGCTGGCTACAAAGGCACAGTACACATGTGCTAATTTTGGGTAGCGTGCAGTGCACGACTTGTTTATTGAAATAAAAAGAATCAAAATTTGCACGTTTGTCACGACAGTTTGATCATGTTCAGTTGAGCAGACAGAACGGCATAGGAAACCATATGAAACTTGAACCTCAAAGTTTCCTGTTCAATTTTTTTTTGCTTGAGACTTACCAAAGTTATGAGTTGTAAAAACTTTTTTGTATGAGACTTACCATTTGTGACTTGCAAAATTATGAGTTCTGAAATTTCTATTTTTCTAAATAGTTGCAATGGAATAATTGAGACCATCACAATAATCTGATGATAGTTGCAAAGCCAAACCAGATGCTTCTGCAGATACTAATTTTTGCCTCATCGTCCCTTAAAACATCAATCTACTACATTATCAATAAATAATTTGAGTATATAGAAAACTTTATTTATTACTGATCTAGTAATTAGTCGGGTTGAAATTGAGGGGGGGGGGGGGGGGCAATCAGATTCATATTGCAACTGAGAAGAAAGTAAAACCAATTTGGCAGACCTTGACAACACTGTTCACAGTGTCCCATATTTAAAGATGCGCAGAATAAATTCATTATAAACAGGTTATCTTATTCAAGTAGCTGAATTCCAAAAACTTTGATTTCAAATGTAGCATATTTGGATTTCGTATACTCTGAAGCTCAGCATCCTTTTCCTCTTAATATTCTCCATGCTCACATACTGACGAATCCTCGGCATACCTAACAGAGCAGAAACCTATGTAAACAATGACAACAATTTTTTGGTCAAAAGTTCAATAAAAAATAATATGCTGATCTAATTGCAAAGTCAAAGCAGCTGTATGATATGAAGCATCAAGTGAAAGCTCGTCAGAGAAGGATGACAATTACCTATATAGTACTCTCTCCGGTTTTAAATTATTGACACCGTTGACTTTTAACATTCAACTTTGATCATTTATCTTATTCAAAAAAAATTGTTCAAACGTGTAGAATTATTAGTCGTGATTTAAATTCCACCAATGATAAATTAAATAATAACAAAATTTTATACATTTGAATAAATTTTTTGAATAAGACGAATGGTCAAAATTGACGTTAGAAGTCAACGGTGTCAATAATTTAAAATCGGAGAGAGTAATTGTTTGCACACTTAACAGAGAGAATTCTGCGTAAACCATGCCAATAAATCTGATATTATGTTTGAAAGTTCAGCATCTGCAGGATCTGTAGCATCTAACACTGGAAGAATAGTTCACTGATAATGACAATTACACACATGAGATCTCTTAGGAGTTTTTTCAGAATCTAGGTCCTACTTTAACGACATAAATGTCATCTTTTCTAGAAGGAACAGAGACACAAGAGGAAGGTGACACTGTGGAAACAACAACAGATCCCTGTGAAGCATCAGGTGATTTTGAGTAATTCAATGTTCCACTATGCTCAAAGTTAGCTGGAAAGAAAAAAAGAAGCGCAATGTATTACATTAATCTGCAAGAATGTGAAAAATTGACATTATTTGAGAAGAACATGTAACTGGTTTAGAACGTTTTTATAAACACTAAGTGTAAGAGTCAATGTGCAAAAATATCATGCAAACACTGGTTGATCTTTTTGAGAGAACATAAACCAGTGTTAGTATGATCCTACCAATTTTTTGGTAGATGGGACAACAATCATTTTTTCATCACTTTACAATGTACATTCTAGCAATTCAACTCGACTTATGAACTGGTTAGTATCAGTAGATCCAAATGACTTGGTTTCTTCTATGTTGTTTCCTGAGCAAAACACCGAGCATATGTCCACCGCCGCTTCCCGCCGGCCGACTCCAGCAATGCCTCGGAGCTAGCGGGAAAGCCACCTTCATTAATTATCAAAGGCCTGGAAGACGATGTTGTCCATGGCCATGACGGGTTCAGGCTTTCAACGTTGCCGTCGAGCGTTTCGAACGCGAACTTCAAATTCCAGGTGAGCCGGTGCTGCAGAGTCCAGATACGCGCCGACGTAGCAGCCGTGCATGATGAGGTCCGGCACGACGCCGCGTGTGGGTAGAGTCATGCGCCGAAGCAGGAGACGACGAGCAGATAGAGCCCGCGTGTCGATGTGGGTGCGCGCGCGGAGAGCTTCGCATGGCGAGGTGGAACTCGTCGAAGCGGCCGAGGCAAGCGTATGCTGGGATCACGTACAACAACTTTTCCAGGAGCCAAGCTGCGGCGGAGCTATGCAGGAGCTGCGCCCAGATGGACGCCTCAGCGAAATCCCTGGCCTCAGCGAAATACTATCGATGACGAAGAAGAACAGCACCCCGTCACGGCCGTCATACGTGCGTATTCAATCTCGTCGCAGCACAGTATTTAGTTTCGATTAATGCAATACAGCCACCCTCCCGGTTGTTGGATGTACGAATCCTGCATGGTGAGAGAAACACGTGCATTGAGGAACCAGAAATTAATTGCATAGAAGGATGAAAATACAACAAAGCCGGCGTTGGATTAGTGCAATGATGAAATCAAAATTACTGAGGGGATATTGGAAAGGGATGTAGCTTTGCGGCATACAGGTAGAATCTGCGGTCCAGTGGGTGCTGTACCTGACCGGAAGAAGCACGGTGCAGCGGCCGACGGTGCGGGTACGAAGAGGGAGCTTCTGTCGAGAAGAAGATGCAGTTGCCAACTAGCCAAATGCGCTTCGCAGAGAGTCGTTCAGGCGGCATTCATGAATTTGAGAATGGCGGCGCGGCACAGCGCATCCGGGACGAGGCGGCGCGTTGGGGATGAGATGTCGGAAAGTTTATCAGTTGGCGAGGCGGTGCTCCGATATATGGGATAGGGTCGAAGATAAAGAAAGAGTTGCCGTCGCCAGGATATTGCGATTGGCTGAGAATTTTGTTGGCAAGAATTTAGAAGATTTGTTTCCAATCCATGGTGTGGGGATGGGATTTTTGTTGAGGGCGCGACGCACATGGGCGAGAATTTGATTCGATCCATCCAAAACGCACGGTAGTTGATCAGGTATCAAGAACCTGATTCGATCAAACCGGTCTAGCTACAGAATAAGAATTTTATGGCCAGCTGTAAATAATATATATATATAGACACACACACATTCATACATAAACGATTATCTACAAATTCACTGGCAGCAATTACTCACTCACAATATAACTATACTGCCTGACATTTAACTTAATTCGTATACTAAGATTAATAAAAAAACAAAAACAAGATCAGTATTAACTTAATTATGTACTATAGTATTGCAGCGCGTATACCTGCAAACTATTTTATTTAAAAATGTTAAACAGTCAAATCAGTCGAGATTCATAATTTCTCTCCAATTTTATATTTCCCATGTCTTTGTAAAGTCTCCTATATTTTACGATCTAAAAATGTTGAAACTATATTGATACTCCAAATATAAACAAATTCATTGCTGCTGCTCTTACAGATTCCGTGTAAAACTACTAAAACAAATAAAAAAATCTTGGTTCCTATGTTTATTTATAAAAACATATAGTTATCACTGTTGTATTACAAGAATGAAATTATACTAAAAACCGGTACATTGTGTCCATTCATTATTTTGTTGCTGCCATCACACCCCTTCCTCATACGCTGCGCTACCGTCCTCCTCAATCCTACTCTCGCATCCACACAGCTGTCCGTTCAGCTCCGCTTTCTCCGCGCCTCAGAGAAAAAAAAACGACTCCGCTTGCTCCCACCATTATCGCCGCCAACACCGCAGCCATATTCGTCATCCTCTGCTAAATCGATGTTGCCCCTTCTCCGACACCCCCGGAGAGCATACGGTCATCCACAGCAGCCCCCACGACCGTCCCGCCACACACGCCGGCAAAGATTTCTTCTTCATCTTAGCGACTGTCTTCTCCGCGTCGTCGCCACTGGTGCTGGTATTCCATTTCCCCAATCTAACGATGCAGTCCTTAGATTAACAAATATGGCTTCCAGCTTCACCACAATCGTGGGCATCAATCTTTACGGTGCTCTCTTCTCCTATCTCTCTCAATACAAATCTTCGTCGTCTCCTGCATCTATACCTAGATACATCATTTTTGTCAGGGACGTGCGCGTGATGTGTTGATCTAGATCTTTTCGATGTCAAAAGTGTCATTCTCATGCATTGTCTAAAAAAAATAGCGATATTTTAGTGAATAGACTCTACCAAATTAGAGGCATCATTTTAAGGCATACTGCTCTGCCTCTACGAACACAGAGACATATTTAAATTATTTAAAAAATTAGTGCTTGTGAATTTTTGAACTCAAGTCCTTAGAGAGAATAACCTATTGAGCTTTGCTATCCAACTCAACCACACATAACAATGTGTTTATGGTTGAAGTATTATTCTTATTAGTTATTATCAAACTACTAAAATAGTGCCTCTAATATTGTCTCTACAAAATATAGTATTTTTTAATTTGTCACAAAAAAGTGCCTCTATGTTCATTATATGTGGAACCTCTATGAATGCTTCAAAGTATGCTTTTATTGTTCATAAAGACATTTTTTTTCAAGAGACACATTTTGAAGTGTCACAAAAATATGCCTTTATAACATATATAGAGACAAATTAGATAATGTCTATAGCTAAGTGCCTCTACATGCTATTTTTTTAGTGCATGCATATTACAAGGCATGGTGGAGTCGATGGCCTGACAATGAACTTGAGTCGACGACGACTTCAAAAACAAGAAGGAGAGGATGATGGTGACATCACTCCTTTAGATACACACAACACTCCTTAAGTTAGTATTGATAGAGCTCATGCACGACAGTTAAAATTAGAGGTGAGTTCATTCCTAAACTCTTATTTACTTTACTTTGAGAATAGATTGCTTTCTAAAGACTCTATCATTGGTAGGAATATTGGAGATGATAAGGGAAGTTGAAGAAAGACTTGAAGATGCACAAGACCAGGAAGGACGTTCAATTTGAGGAGAAGTTTGAATCCAACTCGGGTTTGAATCTAGTTAGACTCCAGGAGCAGGTTGCACTAAAATAGATATCCAGGTCGCATATAAACTCCTTTTTAGACATTCTAGATATAGATGGAAAGTTAAGGGATAAGATTTCCCACGGATCTAATCCCGTACCAAAATACTTCTTATATCGTCAAAACAATATGACATCTAGATTCTGTCAGTGTGTTGTGCCACCATCTTGGGGCATTCGGCCTTTATCTTGTTTGGTCCATAAGGATTTCGTCCTGGGGGTCTTGCACCGTCCCTCCACCCTTTATATAATCAGTAGCGGCCACACCATTGGGACTTAGGTTTTGCTATGATTATTCTGCTCTCAAACAGTTTTGCGGCTAGACATTTTGTGAGATTCCAATTACTTTGTGTGTTTAATTTATATTTTGCATCTGTATTGCATTTTTACTTGTTGTTGCTTGTCTTCTTCGATATACAGGTAGGGATTAACCTTCTCGGTGAGATCAACCGGGTGTTGCACGATTGATAACCATAGGAAAAGTGGTGCTGCAATTGCGGGGTCTGAATCGTGTTGATTTGAGGTCGAATCGATTGTGTGTCGTATCTCCACCAAATCAAAAGTTACCACGAACTCACAGAAGATCAGAAACCACATACATATCAAGTGGTAATCAGAGCTTCTGGTATACTGTCAAGTTCACCTCTAACTTTGTTGATTTCGCATTTATCCTATTGCCCACAGAAAAGCCGCTTAAAAAAAAGTAGATTGGTAGGTTTTCTCTTATTTGAAACATTGTTTAGCGTTTGCATAATTTTCTTTTAGAGTCCGTAGTGTTGAGTTTGTGTCATTAGTTTGTGTATTAGATGTTGGTTTTTAAAATCTTTTTGTATTCAGTTGTTTTACTTCATCATTCATCACTTGCATCGTTCAATCTGTTATTAGTATTCATATCTGTTATCTTGCATTAATATTTTTTTCCCACCCAACTATCCCTTGATTCAACCGCTAATAGATCCCAGCATACACACCCTATCCATAAGCTTCTGCCATAAAATCATCTACAAATTTCGCTCCCGATTTGCAATCTAAAACTGTTTTCAGGCTTTACAAGATATCTAATATGGAGGTTCGTCATTAAAATAGTCATAGCTTTTTTTCCTGAACTCAAATTAAACACATAAGTATTTTTCGGATATCTACAAAAAATTGCACAACCTCTGTTGAGCCTAGATTCAATAATTTCAGACCAAAAGTTTATGTTTTTGCACTCTAAACTTTCAACACAAATTTTACAGAAATTCAAGATTTTCTCCAAGTTATATATTTAATCAAATTGATTTGAAACATTATCGTGTATCATCTTTTGTGCTTCTAGTTCATAGAAAAATATCAAAAAAATAGAACAAAATGATGAGGACATCAACACAATTGATACATCTCCTCCCCTAACCCTACACATATTCCGGTTATACGTTCTATGACTCGCGCCCGTGCACATCAACTTAATCATCAAGTAAGTTCGCTCTTAAGCTCATGTTTAACTTCTTTAGACCATGGAAATCCGTGTACTTTGTGTAGCTTAGAAACCAAGGAGAAAACGAACCAAGAGATGGAGTCGCGCAGGCTGGATTCGGATTACAGGACAGAACCAACTTCTAATGCCTGCCATGACTTCATACGGGCTCCGTTTTGAATGTTCAACTCTTCTTGGAAAGCTTATCAAGTATACTTTCCAAGGATCTGACCCCACCTTTATATGACATCGGAGTCAGTGCCAATCAATATTTTGCTACAGAAGCTGCATCACCCTACCTTGGGCCATTGGCCCGTGTACCGAGTTAAGCTCATTAGGGACGCATCTAAGTGTTTGAGATTGACCCCAGCACCCATTGGTCGTCCTCCACTCTATTTTAAGGCATCAGCCGTCAGGAAGAACACTGGGGGTTTTGATAGATTAAAGTTTAGCCGCCGCTACTTCGCTTGCAGCGCGCGTGTCGACCAGACCGCCCGTCTACTTGCCATCGGAACTCCACCTTTTGTGTTTTCAGATTGAACTCATATTTTTATCTAGCAACTCAGTGTTTATTCATCACGTTCTTACTTGTTCTATGATTGCTTGCAGGACAGTGCTCTCGTGGCTGGTTGATCGCGCTCCACAAGTTCATGCTCACACTCTGGAATCGGTGTATCGGTCGCTAAGGTGCAATGTCGTGGGCAGTTGTAGTCGGGCCGTGAATGTCGCTTCTTTCCACCAATTGTGTTTACCATCTCCATCGAAAGATCGAGATCGAACCTTGTATCACGTGGTATCAGAGCTCAAGGTTGTTTGGTGAGAGATTTCAGATCCAATCTGTTAATTACCTACAGTCCAGAAAAGCTAAAAAAATTAGATTAGTTTCCATTGTCCCATATAGTTAGGGCTCATTGATTCTTCGGGTGCATCGTCATGTCGAGTTGCTGGTCTTAGTGTCTAGTCCTTTAGAATTTCGAATTGTTGTTACACTCCAGCGTCACATTTGAATCTCCAAAACCAGCATAATCACCATCCCTATTTTTGGTGCACTAAATATTATAGGTTTGTGCATGTTCTTGATCAGATCTACAATAGAATGATGAAATAAACTCAGATCTGAGTTTATTAGAAAAAAACAGATTCGGGTAACAGAATTTATTGCGGAAGAAAACAGCTATATCTCTACGATCCGTTGCTTGTTTGTAATGTTTTTGCACAATATGGAAAGATCTCCGCGTTAGCTTTCCATCGGATGCTCACTTGCCAAAAATTCCACCCGAGCACGTCGCAATCACAAAAGAGATCTAGCATCTGCTATCTGTACTTTATTGCATCTTTTTCAGTAAAAAAAGAGAAAAAAAGAAAAAAACAGCAAAAAAACATATTACTTGGGAAAGAGAGATGGCTAATATATTTGAACAATGCATATGTGTGAAAGGAGAAAGCTTTTGAATGTTTCTAATGCATTAGTTGATATTGTTGATATTGCTTCAACTTGGTGACAATATTTGTATGCAATTAATGAATTTCTTAGGACATGTAATGATGCTAAAATTCTAATGATATATACTTTGTTGATACATCTCCTGAACCTATTTTCAGTTGTGATGTATACTCTTTGGAGGAGGAACTTTTTCATGTACATCCTATTCTACCTAATATTTTGCAGGAAATTGACATCAAATATGAAGATAAAAATAATACAAATATGGAGAAAGAAGAGAGACACAATACTTCATGTATAGTCCAAGATGAGACTGATCATAACACAGCAAAAGGTATTGCTGAAAATAGGAAGAAACTTACGGAACATCAATCTGTAAAAGGTGACAATATTTTAGTCGTGCTGAAATTTTTCTTTGTCTATCCTACTATTGTAAAGCAAACGCTAGTATCACCATTAGTCTATTATCTTTGTCAACGTTTGATTTGTACACTAGTTCTTGTGATAATGAGGGGTTGTGTGCTGATATTTCTATATGCAACATGAAGTGAATGAATTTGATACGTCTAATTTTTATCCATTCACTAGTGAAAAAATCATTTAACTCCTATTACATGTGAAAATGATGATCTAAAATTGTGCAAAGACTTTACATTTGTTCGAATGTGACATCTTCTTATGTTGTGCGATTAGATAACAGACTAGACGATTGAAATGCACTTATTTGGCGGATTTCATTGGCTCTTCGTGACATTTTGATAAGCTTGTGATTCTTTTGACTCTTTTAGCTCATTGGAATGCACTCGGCTTTTGGACTAACCCTGTCGTTTTTTTGTGTATGGCTCCTAGTGCTTTATCTATTTTGCAAGTTCCTTTGTGCATGTGCGCTCTCGTCTCATTTTCTATCGTGCATTATTCTTTGTCAAACCAGCGTTTTCTCTCTATTTGCTTTCTCGGTGCCATCTTTTTGGATGATTAGATGACAAAGGGGAGAGAGAGCTACCAAACAGGGGAGAACCGGAGGAGAGCGACGCCTCCTACCCATGACAAAGGAGGGGAACCTTTGCAAAATTTTTCTGAGGAGTCATCAAGGTAAGGGATAAATGTTCTTTTGAGATGCTGATTTATTCTCTATCTTCCTTCATCTCATTTGAGCTGTTTGTGAATACTATAGTTGTAATCAATCACCAAAAAGGGGGAGATTGTTAGCTTCATGACCTTTGAAGTCCCCTAAAAGGTATGAATTGATGTTAGTGATTGAATGGACACTATAGGTAATGGTTGTATTGTAGGTACCACCCCGCTAATTCTACTTCAACATGGTGGGCTTCCTCGGTGGATGACAAGAACGAACCCTAGAAGAGGAGTTGCCGGACGTCAGAGGACCAAGGTTAAGGACTAGCTAGAGAGTCCATCGGAACGTCGGTACTATTAAGGGGGTAAGGCCATTTATCTCCTGTCATACAAGTGTCAGTGGGTGTGAATGCTCCTTATATCCTCAGAAAGCACTAAAGATGGCAGAGCAAGTGAAGTCAAAGACCGGAGCTCAAGACCAACTGAAGATTTAGTCACCGGACAGTCCGGTGAGGTCACCGGACAGTCTGGTGAACCTTGGAGGAGCTAGTCCAGAGTGACGTGCTTTCTGGAGTTGAGCAGGATTAGTCACCGGACACTCTGTCGGTGCAATGATTGGACAGTACGGTGAGCCAGAAGCTGAAGTCTAGAGAAGGTGTCTCTGCAAATCCAAAAGTGGAAGTCACCGGACAGTCCGATGGAGGTATGCACAAGACAGTCCGGTATCCTATGAAATGGATTTCAGAGAGGGTGTTTTCCTAGCCGAGTAGGAAGAAGGGTCACCAGACAGTCCGGTGGTTTAGTTACCGGACAGTCCGATGAATGCATAAAGTAGTCAGCTTTATGACATCACGTCCCAACAGTTGTTTTTGGGCTTGGAGCCTATTTAAACCGTAGAGGGGGACGTTTTTCTGTGTGCCCTTGATCAAAATTGCTGGAGCCAAGTTTTGAGAGGCCAAGGGACACCACTAAGAGAGCACATTGCAAGATTGGAGATGTTTGGTGCTAGTCGAAGAGTGATAGGGAGCATTCATACACTTCTATAGCTTGTAGGGCTTGAGAGGAGTGATCTTTGCCTATTACTCTTGGGTGGGCAGCTTAGACTGGCTAGAAGTCGGTTATCGAGCTTCTGAGGTGATTGTAGAAGACCTAGCACTTGGATATTGTATGCGATAGCCGGGCCACCGATGTCTTCACTCCGGCAGTGAAGCGTACCCTTGTGAACATCGTTTTGAGAACAACGAGAGGGACCGAGACTCCGACGGGAGTCGTCCAATGAGGGTTAGTGGAAGACGACTACCTTTCAAGACCTCGAGAAAAAATCATTGAGCACTCTCTATCTCACTCTCTTTACTTACCGCATTTACTTACCGTTTGAGTAGTGTGATAGGTTGTTCTTTGATTTCTCTTGGTGGCTATCGTGCAAGTGCTTACTTGTTATTATTTTCTTATCACTAGCTTTGTTAGGGGTCTTGGCCTACTAGACTTGCTGATGTTTGCTTCCGTTGCGATCAAGTCTTACAGTTTAATTCGTAGCGAAATTAGTGCTATAAGTCCACCGATTCAACCCTCCTTCTCGGTGTCCTTGATCTTTACAAGTGGTATCAGAGCTAAGTGCTCATTTTCGGGCTTCACCGACTTGAGTAAGGATGCTAAACAGGATGGAGACTCCACCCATATTTGATGGGGATGATTACTCTTATTGGATGGCTCGCATGCAAGCCTACCTAGAGTCGATTGATAGGAAAGCGTGACAAGTTACTAACAATGCTACGAATGAGAATGAGAGACTTGATCCTATTTTTATTAAATATAATGCTAAGAATTCCATATTTGGATGCATTTCTAAACATATCTTTTCTAAAATCAATGCATCATCCACTGCTCATGAGGTATGGATTCAATTGCAAAACATCTATGAGGGCTTCTACGAGGCCAAGGAAATTCTTAAGAACAAATATGATTCCATCACCATGCCATCTCATGAAAAAGCTAATGATGTTTATTCTCGCTTGTATGTAGTGGTGGAGGAGATCAACGCCTTGGGCCTCAAGGACAAAATTGAAGATGTGGAGATTATGAGAAAGCTCTTGAGGATGTTGCCGCCAAGCTACAACTCCATCGTCACGTGTCTCTTTCAAGCCAACTTGGCTACTCTCACCTTTGACGTTACGCTAGGCAAGCTCACGGCTAATGAGGGATACATATTGGGCAGCTCCATCGACCCTTAATTGCCCAAAAATCTTACACTACAAGTTGATCAAGAATTACCCAATGGCAAGAACAACAACAAGAAGAAGGTAGAGTAAGATGAGGATGAGGAGAGTGATAATGAGGACCTTGCGCTCTTGATGAAAAAGCTATTTCGTAAGGGAAAACCCTCATCTTCCAAGAGAAACTCCGGGTGCTTCAACTGTGACAAGAAAGGCTATTTCGCTAAGGAGTGTCCCAAGTCCAAGAAGGAGAGCAAAAAGGAAGCATCTAGTAAGAGTGATGATGAAGAACGTAAGCCTAAAAGTAAATTCAATAAGAAGTTCTTTGTCGAGAAGGAGAGCAAGAGCAAGGCGAAGAAGGAGTCCCCGCACAAAGCTTATATTGTTGATGAGTGGCTCACTGATGATGATTCGGACTCTTTATCTTCAAGTGAAGAAGAGCTCGCGGGTATTGCCATGACAAGCTCCACCAATGAGCTACCACCACCTCCGTTATGCTTGATGGTCCAAAGTTGTGAGAGCTTCATTGATGAGGATGATGATCTTGAGGGAGAAGAGGAGAGCTATGATGATGAAGATGATGTACTGAGCTACAATGATCTTGTCCTCTTCCTCGAGAAGGCCAACAAGACCATCATCAGGAATACCCAGAAGATCGAGGTGGTGACCAAGGAGCATGAAGTGGCGGTATTCCGAGTTTGAGAGCTTGAGGGGGAGCTCAATACATTTAAGCACTCTCATAGTGTTCAACGTGAGTCCTATGAGGATCTCAAAGCGAAGCACATAGAGCTAAGTGAGAATCATAATGCATTGTTGCGCTCCAATGAAGCTCTTGATCTTGACTCTCTCCTTAACTCTTCTAAGCATTTAAATGAAGCTTCTACTTTTTGTAATCTAACCCTCTCCAAGGAGAGTACTACTCTTGAGCCATTCATTTTGAAGGAATACATGAAGCTCAAGGAGGAGAGAGAGGCCGTGATGGATGCATTTGAGCGGCTTACTAGGAAGGCAAATTCAAAAGGAAATCCTAAGCAAGAACCTCATCAAGAACCACAATCATAAGGGCTTAAGGATCATATCCTTCCTCTATCAACATCGTTGGCAACTAAGATGAGATACCCGAATGGATAGTTTCGCTCATGGCGGATGACTACTATTGTGAGAAGTGTTGCCTTGATGGTCACCGCTCCAAGGATTGTCCAAAGGTGAGTGAGCCTAAGAATAAAGCTAACCTTTTTTATGAGAATGTGCACTACAAGTTTTTTAGGGATAAGGATGAAAAAGTGAAGGCCAAACCGCTCAGACCGCCAAATGATAAGAGGACAATCAAGAAGATATGGGTCCCCAAGGTGATCGTAGACTGAGAGAGGAAGCCAGAACTCTCTTGGTTTCTCAAGAAGAAGTAAGGGAGGCCTAGGTGGTGGACCATGAAGCAAATTGAAGATTCTTAAAGTCCACCACATGTTGATTGAGCTTCAACGCCAATCTACTCTTCAAGGAGGTTATTTTTGTACATAGTATAGTATTTCTTCTCTTGCAATGCGTGGTAGATAGGACTCCTCCGTGGACTAGATGTTTGCACTATCATGCATCATGTGTAGAAAGATAAAAGAAAAGAACAAAAAAATTAGATTGGTGTCTAATCACCTTGAGATATCCATATGCATGGGAGAATGAGAAGGTGGTTTGCCTATCTCAAGGCAAAGCGGCGAGTATATGATGAATAAGCTTGAGATGGGTCAAACTTGGCACCGAATAGATTTCTTTATGCAACGTCTTTAATTTACTTGCATCTACATGGCATGCGTTTAATTCTCTTGCATTAGACTAGCTTGTTTGCATGCATTGCGTATAGGAACCACGGAGGAGGCGTGTTACTCTATGGAGAAAGTGACTACATTGTTCATATGGATTGACATACTTCACAAAGAGTAACCAAAGCAAAATTGTGAGATTCTTGCCCCATGCTTAACGGTCTCTAATATCCATTTACGTGAATCGTGAACTAAAGGTTCATACATTACCTTTTTGGAGCCTCTTTCTCGCTTTGATTTTATCGCTCGATCTTGATTGTGATTTACGAAAATGCTAAACTCTTCGTGAGTTATCTATTTGCAAAGGTGTGTTTGAGAGTTCTCTTTCTAGACCAGTGTGATGTTTATTTGGGTCTTTGGTGAGGACACTTAAAGTCTAGAAAGAATTCTTTGATTCTGCAATTCCTTAATGTCACTGGACATTTCGGTGCCTTCACCGGATATTCCAGTAACTATATCTTTGGATCAGTCACTTTGCGAAATTGAACAGAGACCGAACATTCAGATGATATTACCGGACAGTCCGGTGACTGGAAGAGAAAGCTGGCGCCTCTCTGAAATTGGAATTCTCTAGACATCAGACAGTCCGGCTCATGGGAGTCACCGGACAATTTCTTTGAACTGGACAGTCCGGAGATCACTTTGATCAGCGCAATGTCGGCCATCTATTTTGATTCTATTTAATCTCAATCGTTGATTTGTTTATGACCTATCCGCACGTGTGTCTCCTGTTTTCATTCCAATACTCGTGCGTGCCTTTCTTCGAGTCGCCGATGATCGTCTCCGCACCGCCATGCTCCTCCGGCCACCGGCCACCGCCGTGTCACACCCTCAAATTTTGCCCTAATTGTAAAAATGCGAAATTCAAAATTTTTGTAACAAACACCTTAATATTTTTCTTTCTCCTTCTCATCTTCTTTCTTCCTTCCTATTTCAAAAGGTAAAATCCTCACTAAATTAAAACTTATCTAATCTGAAGATTTAAGAATATTAAAAATTGGATGTGTGACAAGTGTTTGACTCTTCTGTTCCTTGGCCGTTTGTTTTCTTGCTTTTATTTGAATCTTATATCCAATTCCTTGAATTTCAAACCCGTTCAATTCTTTTGAAATCCTTTCATATCCAAGTTCAACCTCTAGACTTCGGCCTTGAGCTACCTGCTCCCTTCATTTCCGCAAACACACACAGCCAAGCTCTCCCCTGTTCCCTTGGTTCCTCTGCCTCAGTATGGTTTCAAATCCATTCCAAACTGTTCATTACAAATTGAAACCCAAAGACAAACTTCTTGAGTTCAATAATGGGCCACAACTCCTTTTCTTCCCCTAGCCAGATTCCCTCTTCCATTCTTTCCCCTGCACGGGCAAGCTTCCCTGTGCCTGCCCAGTACACACTGCCCTCTCATTTGCGGGATGGGACTGAACCGTGTTGCTACAGTAGCTTGAACACTACAGTACTGCTCCTTCCTCGTTTCTCTCTCCAACTGATGGAGCTTGGCCAACGGCATCACCACTGCAATGCCGCGCGCCTCACGTGCGTTAGCCCCCTGCTCGCCTTGCCACGCGCTCGCATGTGCACAGCGCCGCTGCTGTGTGTCTCACCACGCACAGTGCGGACTGCCGCTTGCAGCGCAAGCACTGGCCACTCGCCTGCACCACTACGAGCGCGCCCACGCACCGTGCAAGCATAGGCATCGCTGGCCACCTGTCTTTCGGTCTGTAACGTTGTGCCCCGAGCACTAGCGCGCTCTGCTCGTCTCCGCTCGTCCACGAATGGCCCCAGCAAACCAGAGCTAGCCCGGCGCCCCCTGCCACCACCGAACCTTCGCCTCTCTCCTGCCACGGCGCGACGCGCACTGCCGCGCGCTTCTAGCGGAGCTGCGCGCCCGCTTGCCACGCGCTCGCAATGCGCACGGAGTCTGCCGCTCTGCCACGAAGGGCGCTGGCATTCAAGCCACAGTTGGCCTCACCCAGAACCTGCATGCTTCCCTGCTTCCCTCTGAAGCAGCCATCACCCACCAAGCCGTTCACCACCCAACGGAACTCCAGTTTTTTTCCCCACGAAACTCGCCACTGCCCGCTACTGGGCCCTGCCGTCCAGCCTGCTCACCGCAATCCACCTCCACCGGCGAGCAGCTCCTTCTTCGACATCGCCTACACCACCTCCAGCACCTGCCCTCCCTCTGGAACCCTTCGGTTCTGGCGAATGATGGCCGAAGCGGAGCTTCTGCCCTGCGCCACGGTGGAGTGCCGCCCTCCTTCGTGGCCGGCAGCCCTCAGTGCTTCCCCGGCGAGTTTGAACCCATGGAAAGGATCCTCACGTCACCCTGGTGCTCCACTTGCAGCTTGGGATTCCCGACGCTGCTACTGGTCTGGCGCGAGGCGCCGCTGTGACGTGCCACCATTGGCCGGAGCCTGCTCTGCATGGCACCTCCCTGGCTCGATTAAACCTGCAGAGCAGCTCCGTGTGCAACCCTCCTGCTCGTCCACCCCCTTCCCCAGGCCAGGCGAGCCCCCTTGGCTGGTCTGCTGCCGTGGTGCACGAGACCAGCTCGTGGATCAGCTCAGGTGACGGTCCACTACTCCAGGATGTTCCATGCCCATTTTCCTTTTGGAAATATTTGTCCCCAATATGACTAATGATCCGTTATTGCAGAAGGCCCCTCCGAAACTACACACACACTCCTTCGCAATCCAGAGACTTGCATTCGGCCCCTGCTAATTATCTGATAATTATGGATCATTCTCTGGCAACATTCTGAAAATTTCAGAGGTATTCTTTTGCTTCTAAACAATACTTCCATAAAACCTAACCTACCCAATTTACCACAAAATCCTGTGATACTCGCAGATAGCTCCCGTCTACCGACACATGATCAAATGGTTGGTTCCACTACCGCACCCTTGCTTCCGATCCTGTGCCGACCTCATCGCCAACATCCAAAAGCCCAAAATCATCCTAATCGCAGGTTGTCTCTGATTTTGAGCTTTCCTTGGTTTTATTTAAATGGTTTTCATTCTCTTTGTGTCGGTTATTATTCGTTCTTGTTTGTGATTTGTGCATTTGCAGATTCACAGTAGTTAGTGAGCACATCACATTAACAAGATTGCACTGTTAACTTAGAGCATGGGCAACCTGTTAGGCATGATAGTATAATTGTAGAAGTGATCCGTAGTGTTTTATAAATAACCATTAGGCAGCACCGCATTATACTGAAATAAAGAATTTAATCTCTAATTACCACAGGTTGCACACACATTATAAATTGAGTAAAATGTTAAACAGCCACACATATGCCTTGCCCTGCACCTCAACATTAATGCACTCCCCGTGGTGCATTAGTGTTTAACAGCACTCATACCATTGGTTAACAATATTAGACGAATTATATAAATTAAGTTAGGTAATTAATCATCTAGAACTTAGAATGACCGTTTGTACGCGTCTTGGATGCCGGTCACCCGCTGACTGTTTGTATGTGTCCAAAGGATTGGACACGGTACCAACGCGTGTCCACAGGACTCTTTTCCTGGATCGCGCTTGTACATGTCCAGTAGCCGTGGACACGGGCCGAACCTCAGATCCACAGGACTCGTTCCCCACATCACAGCCGTGCAGACCTAGAGGCCGTGGACAGGGACCAGCCCTCGTGTCCACGAGGCACAGGTTGCACCGGAGAGTCCGGCACCTTGCCGGAGCATCCAGCAAGCCTTCTCTGGAACCGGGGTGCTGTCCACCGGAGTATCCGGTAATATGCCGGAGTGTCCAGTGGCCCCCTTACTGGAATCGGACTGTGGTGTCCGGCAATTCGTGCCCGACGTGTCCAGAGGCCGTGGACACGGGCTGGACAGTGTATCCAGGATCTTTTTCTTGATTCCAGCCCTAGCACTCTGTTTGCCGCACTGCCACCTCACCACAGCCCCGTTTCCAGCGATCCTTGTATCGTTGTGATCGGCATTTCGAGCACCACACCGTGTTGACACTAGAAATAACACATGACTGTACCAGTGCACAAACACCCACTAATCTTGTGAATTAAAAGCACAAGATTGAGCGAGCGACCGGCAGTCGTCAGCTCCACTGGCGCCCGAACGCCAGGGATATGCGCCCTCATGCGTGTCCAGCAGTTGGCTCTGCCGAATGCCCAACAACGCCGCAACGGTCTCCCTTAGTCACTGAATAAATGTGGCTTAAAACCGTTGGCCCAGCTCTCTCTCTCTCTCTCTAAACACACGCACAGAGCATGAGAGAAGTGGCTCACTGAAAATACCCGTAGCACGTGCAATAGGTTCAGCACGGTGCACCAGCACCCGAGCACTTCACCCCCTGAGCTCACACACAGACCAGCAAAAGGCGCTAGAATGCCAGAAGAATTTCAAGCACTGGACACAAGGGTCCACAGTGCTGCGCACCATCACACACCACATCCTATTTTCCAGTTCACTTCACTTCCCATACTTAGACACTAAGTAAGCACAGCATGGAACGAATCTAGCAGTCACTAACATATAATAAATAGTAAAATAAACATGCCCAACCTGTCACCACCTTGTTGGGT
Organism: Zoysia japonica; assembly: GCA_001602275.1. Classification (NCBI taxonomy): domain Eukaryota; kingdom Viridiplantae; phylum Streptophyta; class Magnoliopsida; order Poales; family Poaceae; genus Zoysia; species Zoysia japonica. Next base: position 1,923,525 of record BCLF01000048.1, on the reverse strand, counting down.
CAGCCCTTATAATTCAAACACTGATCGCTCCTTCTCACATTAGCACCCGCATCAGCTACCCATTAAACTGCACTTAGCGATATATCACAGCAGCATGCATGATCTATCATCTTTCTCCTTCTGGATTTTACTTGGATCTCTTGTGGAGTTTTATTCGTGTTTTATCTCTTCTTCCCGAGCTTTGCTTTGCGGTAGTTTTTATTAGGCGTCTTCCATTGCGTAGATGACGTTGAGTGGGCGGAAGAACAAAGATTCAAGAGGAGCCAGGAGCTGCACTTGAATGAGGAGAAGCCTGAAGTTCTGGACACCAAGTCAGAGTTGGAGATCTGAATTTTGGAAGAAGAAACTGAAGAATCAAGCTCAGATGATTAGGAAAATTGCAGGCAAGCTCTAACCCCTTTGATCATATTTATCCCATGATTTGCAATGCACCTATTAGAGCCCAGATTGCTTGCATGATATATGTGTTTGCTTATGTTCAAAACCATTGATTAGCTATCAAACCTAGGTTGTCATTACTTCTATATTAATGTCAGTTACTTGCTTGCATTAATATAGAATATTACCTTGTTTACCCGTTGTTTGATACTTCCTTGTAAACATAGGAATTCCTTCGTTAAATTCTTTTAACGAACGGAAAGTTCCTTGATATTCGAATGCTTAGGACCCCTCTTGCAATGCTGAGCATTGCCACACCATACACCAATTATTTGCAAACTGCGTTAAAATGAGTTTTGTGGTGTGAGTAAAATAAAATGAGGTGGGCTTAGTGCAACATGTGCTATGTGAAGCTAGGTGATTCTTGTTGTGGGGCAGGGCTCACAAAAGGTGATGGTGCTATGTGATGATGCTAGGTGATGGTACTAGGTGTTTAAGCTTTGGACCTTGTCCACCTGCCATGGACGAGCTGCAGCCCCTGCCATATAAGGACCGGTTCATTAGCGCTCAACTTAGTGATTACGTGCAACCACAGAACCTATCTTAGGCAGGACTTACCCCTCCTGCTTTGGTTACCCACATCGAGCCTTAAGGAGGTCAGTAGGACACAAGAGGCCAGGAGAAGACGTGAGATACTCACGGTCCAGCTTTCGACAATGTAATTACCCACATCATAGGACCATAAGCCCACTGATATAGCCTCTGGTTTAGCTATGTGACCCAGTATATAAGGGGACCAAGAGAAGACGTGGATGAGCATCCTCACGGTCCGGCTCCAGAAATGTACACCGTCGCGTCCTCGAGAGCTATGTGAACCCCGACTGATAGCCCCTGATGCATATTGAGTGGAATCTGTGGAAACTAAGTGTACGTTGGAGTAAACGTTATGCAACTTTGTTACACAAGAAGACCATAACCTGTGGGTACAGTGTACAATCTCTGCAGAGTGTAAAAATCCTTCTGGAACGGCCGTTGTCACGGTATTGACACGCTAATGTTTGGGTACATAATAATTAGTCTCTACATATCTCCTTGGAGTGTGAGTGGGTGCAGCTACCCGTGTTTTGGAATAGTGTCTAGAACGGGTGATGGTGGCCCGTCCAGTTAAAATATGGGAACTGATGGAGTGGATTAAGTTCCTCCACAGGTCCACCTATTAAAATATGAGAAAGAAAAAGATTTTCCTCCGCTGTTTTGAACTCTGTCCAGTAGGGAAACATGCATGAAAACTAGCTTTGTGCAGAACAGACTCTATAGCCTTTTCTTTGTCAGAACCGAATATGCATCTATTCATTTACTCATGCTGTGTTAGGGCTTGCTGAGTACTCTTTGTACTCACCCGTTTGCTTTTGTGATTTTGTTTAGACTGTGAGGACTGCGTAGAAGACGACGACGTGCTAGTTTCTACTCTCCAAGTCTGCTTATGGATTGGAGCCTCAGTTTTCTGCTATTTGATTTGCCTTCAGCCGGCCAGCGAGTGTTGAATGGTGGCCATCCATACCCTGCTGCCGCTAAGGGTTGTAGTCTCTGATATTCTGTTGTAATTCGGAGTATTATTTTGATATTCATTCTGTTGTGTATTATGCGTATCAGCTACTGATCTAGAGACTGATACGTGTTGTACAAAGCATTCTAGAAATGGGATGTGACAGAGTAGTATCAGAGCAATACTTAGCCGTATGACAAAACCCCTAGGATTCATCCCCTTGAAACCGACTATTTTCGTAAAAACTATTTTATGAAATTTCTCCCTTGCCTATTTCTATTTAAATGCTTTTAAATCTGCCCGCATATCGCTCGCTCGATGCCACAAGACAAGTTCTACAGGGGAAGTCTATGGAATGGCAACACCAACCAACGGATTAAAGTGCAAACCGGCCTGAAAAACTACAAAGAACTTGAGGATCAGGGTTATGGAGGGAAATTGTCTAAGTTAGGAAGGACTGGAGAAATGCAGGAAGGCACCGTCAAGTAGACCTTAGCCTGGAGCAGCTAACGATGGAATGCTAATCGGAAAATCAGGAAACCTCAAATTTACTCAACAGTATAAAGCACCAGCTAAAACGCTACGGTAGGGAGGTCACCTGCACAGTCCGACCAAACAAAAGGATGACAGTAATCTCGAAGCACTTGCAGCCTTGTGGTAAGCATTGACATGAAGGATGACTGTCAAATGAGGATAGTTACCAAGTCAGGAATAATGGTAGTTAAGCTGGACGACCAACATCACCCACTTGAAGCGAAAGTTGAGTATGTATTGGAAATATTAGTATGACACTTTTTTTTAAGTGGGGTAGTGTTGTATCATAGCAACCGGATTAATGGAGCATAATTGAGTAAAAGATTTACTCACATGATGGTACAGCAACAACATGAAGTGAAGGCAGATTGCGTTGGAAAAATTTGTAGTGCAATAAACCGAGAACAGTCACTCTTGAACCTGTTGAGGCACCTACACCAGCAACGAGAACAGCAGCAATGACTCTGCCCTCACCAGATCAAGGCAAACGGTGGGTTATCAGGAGCAAGACAGATTTTTGATAATGTTAGAAGAATCAGACGAACCGATAGTGACATTGCCTAAAACCTTGGCCTACGTTGTAGTACGCTTACGCCTAATACAACCACAGCTAAGATGCGTTGTTTGTGTGAATTCGTGAGTTTCTTGTTTCGGCTTTGGTTTTGATTGTTTGTGTGCTTGTGTGTCTTAATCAACTGAAGTTAATTGCAACAACTAAAATGTATTGCCCAAAGCCCGAGCCTTGCCTGAATTTTGTCCCAGCTGCCGAAGAATGAATCCCAGCTAGGAGACCCATCGGAAGCAAGAAGATCACCATCGCCATAGCTGTCAGCTGTTTTTGCCAGGATACCAGCTCACCACTACAAAGGAAAAGGGTGACATGAGTGTAGTCATGGGACACCACAGTTGACTTTGAGGACTGACACGGAAAATTTCCATCTTAAAACTCTTAGGTGAAGGCTAATGGTTTAGGAGAAGAAAATGCTTCGGCCTTTGGATAAAAGGTCAACCACATCACCTGCTAGAGAAAAGATTAAGCATTGTACTCAACCGTGCAGCAACTTGCCAACGCGTGGAGAGCTTGAGGATTCCACCTGCAAGCTCACTGAAGCTAGTTCCTGAGAAAGAATGCAATCAACACACCCGTGAGTGTCACCCATGCAACCGAACCGGGAAGATCAACAAGTCAACTAATAGGAACCTCCACTAGCAGCCCAGTACAACAGATCACCAGAGACCACTGCAACCCTGAGAAGTGGGACTGACACAAGGAACAAGCTGATCACCTTCCCTGCCGCAAGGAATCAGAGATGTGAACCACTGGATTTAACCAGCACCCACGGTGCTACTAATGTCGAGTTCACGGCCATTATCATCCTTTGTATCAAGGAAATCAGCCCAGAAAATCTGCCATTGGAAAGGTGTGACAAGCCTGCGGATGAGAACCATCACATTTGCTCAGCAAGGTTTGACTTGGGAACACCCTACTTGGAATTGAGCCTAGCTGGTACTAACAGTCCCAGAATAAATCGGCCACCTATATAGCCTACCAACCCACGTGCAAGTTGGCTATCAACCTCTGCCACTACTACAAGAATGCTGATCCATAAAGCCCTGCACTTAGAAGAAACCAGCTTGTACATAACCACAGCATCTTCACAAGGTTGGATAATGGAATGGTGTGGTGCCCGAAATACTGGTACATAATGGCAGTAGAAATGGCGCCCTGACATCAGTGATTGACACAGATGCAACGAGCCACTTGGAAATTTTTTTTTCTGGATTGAGAAAGGAAGTCTTGGAACTAATGTCAAACCTGTACCCAGGGAAAAAAATCCAAAGTACGTGATTATCAGCTGATCGGCACATATCTCAGCATCAAGTTGTGCTACAGGAAGTACTCGCTCTTGTTTTTGTAAAGAGGAGACGCGGGGTACACCATTCTGGATAAATGGAACCCCACAGACTACCATAGGACATTAGTCATGAGCACTCCAGGTCGAAACTTCTTTCAAGTCGGGTAGCGAAGTTTCACTTGTTGACATAGTAAGGATATGTATAAGGATCACCAGCTAACCCCCACAAGATCGAAATCAGTCGGCACTAAAATGACAACCTTGGTCAGCGACCCAATGGCACAACAATGCAAGACCCAAGCAGAAGACAGAACACACGAGTGTGAGTGGGCTGACCTTAATCCCTCGTAAGCCCACCTTTGAGGATAACTTCGAAGACCAATGTCTTCAGCAGAGCACCCCGAGATGGATACTGGTACTCGTCATGTACGCATGAAGCAACAGGAGTACAGAAGAAGACATCGCCACGAAGCCCAGGTCAAGAGATTAGAAGACGTCAACCGATGTTCTTGAACCCATCTGGCAGACCCTGCAATCTCGAGGATGAGATTCTTTTAAGTGGGTAGGTCTGTCACACCCTTAAAGTTTGTCTTGATTGTAAAAATACGAAATTCAAATTTTTTTTAACAAACACCCTAACGTTTTTCTTTCTCCTTCTCATCTTCTTTCTTCCTATTTCAAAAGGTAAAATCCTCACTAAATTAAAACTTATCTAATCTGAAGATTTTAGAATATTAAAAATTAGAAGTGTGAGAAGTGTTTGACTCTTCTGTTCCTTGGCCATTTGTTTTCTCGCTTTCATTTGAATCTTATATCTAAATCCCTTGAATTCCAATCCCGTTCTTTTGAAATCCTTTCATATCCAAGTTCAACCTCCAGACTTCAGCATTGAGCTACTGCTCCCTTCCTTTCCAAACTGTTCATTACAAATTGAACCCCAAAGACAAACTTCTGAGTTCGATAATAGGCCACAACTCCTTTTCTTCCCCTAGCCAGATTCCCTCTTCCATTCTTTCCCCTGCACGGGCAAGCCTCCCTGTGCCTGCCCAACGCACACTGCCCTCTCATTTGCAGGATGGGACTGAACCGTGCTGCTACAGTAGTTCACGCACTACAGTACCCGCTCTTTCCTCGCTTCTCTCTCCAACTGACGGAGCTTGGCCAACGGCGTCGCCACTGCAATGCCACGCGCCTCTCGTGCGTTAGCCCCCTGCTCGCCTTGCCACGCACTCGCATGTGCACAGCGCCGCTGCTATGTGTCTCACAACGCATAGCGCGGACTGCCGCTTGCAGCGCAAGCACTGGACGCTCACCTGCACAACTACGAGCGCGACCACACACCGCGTAAGCACAGGCATCGCTGGCCACCCCGTCTTCCGGTCTGCAGCGCTGTGCTCCGAGCACTAGCGCGCTCTGCTCGTCTCCGCCCGTCCACGAACGGCCCCAGCAAACCAGAGCTAGCCCGGCGCCCCCTGCTGCCACCAAACCTTTGCCTCTCTCCTGCCACGGCGCGACGTGCACTGCCGTGCGCTTCTCGAGCACCCGGAGCTGCGCGCCCGCTTGCCACGCACTCGCCATGCGCTGCGCGCGCTCGAAGTCGCCCCTGCACGCCTCCCACGTGCCGTGCGAGCTCCGCCGCTCCGCCACGAAGGGCGCTGGCATTCAAGCCACGGTCCGCCTCACCCAGAACCTGCACCCCTTCCCTGCTTCCCTTTGAAGCAGCCATGACCCACCAAGCCGTTCACCACCCAACGGAACTCCAGTTTTTTTCCCCACGAACTCGTCACTGCCCACTGCTAGGCCCTGCCGTCCAGCCTGCTCACTGCAATCCACCTCCACCGGCGAGCAGCTCCTTCTTCGACATTGCCTACACCACCTCCAGCACCTGCCCTCCCTCTGGAACCCTTCGGTTTTTGATGAGATCACATACATACCTCCGTGGCCTCCACCTTTCATAATTTCAGGAGGACATATTAGAGTGGCGCTTTTGCAATCTGAAATTGAGTCGAGGACGACTCTAATTCAAGTAGCTGAGGATGATGTGGATATCATATCCTCTGATGAGGACTTCAATGAAATTATTCACACATGGTGGATTCGGACTGTAAAACAGTACAAACTTACAACGAAAGCCACGACTATAGGTTATATTGAATTTGATGTTTCTTGTAACTTGGGTTATTTGGAGAAAAAATTATTTCAGAATTGTAGTTTGCAATGTTTGAGCTATTGTGTTTTTCATGCAATTGGCAAATATGATGAGATTGGAGATTTCTTAGTGTCTAAAGTCATCATATGCTCTAATCTGAAACACAGTTTTGAAATACACAATCAGAATCAAACAATGACGTGCACTAACACTAACAATGGATTGTAAAGTTTCTCTAGTTTTGTTTTCTATCAACAGGAGCAGCTCAGGACACAGGAGAACGTATTGTTGGGGCCCGACGTTCTGCTCATCATCCGTCTCAATCTGAGCACAAGTACCTTTGTCGACCACTGGATCAAGCCAAGGACGGCTTGCTACAAAGAAGGAGAGAATGATGAAATCTTATATGTTCCTGCTGCGCCACTTGACCGCATCAGAATACCCCCGTGGCCGCCACCTTTCATGATTTTCGAAGGGCATGGTGGAGTGGCGGTTCTCAAATCTGAACTCGAGTTGAGGATGACTCCAAATGAATCGGAGAAGGATGATGGGATCACATATATACCCCCGTGGCCTCCACCTTTTGAAATTTCTAAAGGGCACGGTGCATGGCTAGTTTTAAAACTGTGCTTGAGTCGAGGACGACTCTAAATCAAGTGAGAGAGGATGATGAGATCACATACATACCCCCGTGGCCTCCACCTTTCATAATTTCAGAAGGGTGTCTTGGAGTGGCGCTTTTGCAATATGAAATTGAGTCGAGGACGACTCTAATTCAAGTGGCTGAGGATGATGTGGACATCATATCCTCTGATGAGGACTTCAATGAAATTATTCACACATGGTGGATTCGAACTGTAAAACAGTACAAACTTGCAACGAACGCCACGACTTCATATAGAATCCAATTTGGTTGTTTAAGTACATTCTGGAAAGCTCACGAAGTTTACTTTCGAATGGATCCAACCTCACCTTCATATCACGTCGGAGTCAGTGCCAATCGTCATTTTTATACAGAAGATGCTGCGTCACCCCAACTTAGGCCGTTGGCCCATGTATCAAGTTGAGCCCATTAGGGGCGCGTCCTAGGGTTTGAGAACGACCCAGCACCCCCTGGTCGTCCTACACCCTATTTAAAGGTCCCAGCCGCCACCAGGAACACTCGGGTTTTTTTTTTATAGTTTAGCTCTTTGCAAACTTTTCTGATCTTCAGTTGTGTCTAACGACCACTTGTTAGACAGCCATTTGAGAACCCCACATTTGAAGAGATTTTTGGTTTGCCACATCTTGTTCTTGCTTGTTCTTCGATTACTTGCAGGAATTGATCTTCGTGATCAGGTTGATCTTGCTGTTTCGATGAGTTTAATAACCATTCGGAGTTGGTTCTACGATTGCTAAGGCGCACACGACCTGTTCGTTTGTAGTCGGATCACGAGGGACGACTCCACCAAATCGATATTTATCACCTCACCGAAAGATCGGGCACCTCAAATCCTATCAGTTCTGGTGAATGATGGCCGAAGCAGAGCTTCTGCCCTGCTTCACGGTGGAGCGCCGCCCTCCTCTGTGGCCAGCAGCCCTTAGCGCTTCCCCGGTGAGTCTGAACCCATGGAAAGAATCCTCACGTCGCCCTGGTGCTCCACTTGCAGCGTGGGATTCCCGACGCTGCTACTGGTCTTGCGCTAGGCGCCGCTGTGACGTGCCACCATTGGCCGGAGCCTGCTCTGCATAACCATTAGGCAGCACTGCATAATACAGAAATAAAGAATTTAATCTCTAATTACCACAGGTTGCACACACATTATAAATTGAATAAAATGTTAAACAGCCACACATATGCCTTGCCCTGAACTTCAACATTAATACACTCCCTGTGGTGCATTAGTGTTTAACAGCACTCATACCATTTGTTAACAATAGTAGACTAATTATATCAATTAAGTTAGGTAATTAATCATCTAGAACTTAGAATGACCATTTGTACGCGTCCTGGACGCCGGTCACCCGCTGACCGTTTGTATGTGTCCAAAGGCTTGGCCACGGTACCAACACGTGTCCACAGGACTCTTTTCCTGGATCGCGCATGTACATGTCCAGTAGCCGTGGACACGGGCCAAACCTTAGATCCACGGGACTCGTTCCCCACATCACAGCCGTGCAGACCCAGAGGCCGTGGACAGGGACCAGCCCTCGTGTCCACGAGGCACAGGTTGCACCGGAGAGTCCGGCACCTTGCCGGAGCATCCAGCAAGCCTTCTCTGGAACCGGGGTGCTGTCCACCGGAGTATCCGGTAATATGCCGGAGTGTCCGGTGGCCCCCTTACTGGAATCGGATCGTGGTGTCCGGCAATTCGTGCCCAACGTGTCTAGAGGCCGTGGGCACGGGCTGGACAGTGTATCCACGGGTCTTTTCTCGATTCCAGCCGCAGCTCTCTGTTTGCCTCACTACCACCTCACCACAGCCCCGTTTCCAGCGATCCTTGTATCGTTGTGATCGGCATTCCGAGCATCACACCGTGTTGACACTAGAAATAACACACGACTGTACGAGTGCACAAACACCCACTAATCTTGTGAATTAAAAGCACAAGATTAAGCGAGCGACCGGCAGTCAGGTCCACTGGCGCCCGAACGCCAGGGACATGCGCCCTCGTGCGTGTCCAGCAGCCGGCTCTACCAAATGCCCAACAAAGCCGCAACGGTCTCCACTTAGTCACTGAATAAATGTGGCTTAAACCGTTGGCCCATCTATCTATCTCTCTCTCTCTCTAAACACACGCACAGAGCATGAGAGAAGTGGCTCACTGAAAATACCCGGAACACGTGCAATAGGTTCAGCACGGCGTACCAGCACCCGAGCACTTCTCCACCCCCCTGAGCTCACACACAGACCAACAAAAGGCGCTAGAATGCCAGAAGAATTTCAGCACTGGACACAAGGGTCCACAGTGCTGCACACCATCACACACCACATCCTATTTTCCAGTTCACTTCACTTCCCATACTTAGACACTAAGTAAGCACAGCATGGAACGAATCTAGCAGTCACTAACATATAATAAATAGTAAAATAAACATGCCCAACCTGTCACCACCTTGTTGGGTCAGCCCTTATAATTCAAACACTGATCGCTCCTTCTCACATTAGCACCCGCATCAGCTACCCATTAAACTGCACTTAGCGATATATCACAGCAGCATGCATGATCTATCATCTTTCTCCTTCTGGATTTTACTTGGATCTCTTGTGGAGTTTTATTCGTGTTTTATCTCTTCTTCCCGAGCTTTGCTTTGCGGTAGTTTTTATTAGGCGTCTTCCATTGCGTAGATGACGTTGAGTGGGCGGAAGAACAAAGATTCAAGAGGAGCCAGGAGCTGCACTTGAATGAGGAGATGCCTGAAGTTCTGGACACCAAGTCAGAGTTGGAGATCTGAATTTTGGAAGAAGAAACTGAAGAATCAAGCTCAGATGATTAGGAAAATTGCAGGCAAGCTCTAACCCCTTTGATCATATTTATCTCATGATTTGCAATGCACCTATTAGAGCCCAGATTGCTTGCATGATATATGTGTTTGCTTATGTTCAAAACCATTGATTAGCTATCAAACCTAGGTTGTCATTACTTCTATATTAATGTCAGTTACTTGCTTGCATTAATATAGAATATTACCTTGTTTACCCGTTGTTTGATACTTCCTTGTAAACATAGGAATTCCTTCGTTAAATTCTTTTAACGAACGGAAAGTTCCTTGATATTCGAATGCTTAGGACCCCTCTTGCAATGCTGAGCATTGCCACACCATACACCAATTATTTGCAAACTGCGTTAAAATGAGTTTTGTGGTGTGAGTAAAATAAAATGAGGTGGGCTTAGTGCAACATGTGCTATGTGAAGCTAGGTGATTCTTGTTGTGGGGCAGGGCTCACAAAAGGTGATGGTGCTATGTGATGATGCTAGGTGATGGTACTAGGTGTTTAAGCTTTGGACCTTGTCCACCTGCCATGGACGAGCTGCAGCCCCTGCCATATAAGGACCGGTTCATTAGTGCTCAACTTAGTGATTACGTGCAACCACAGAACCTATCTTAGGCAGGACTTACCCCTCCTGCTTTGGTTACCCACATCGAGCCACTAGGAGGTCAGTAGGACACAAGAGGCCAAGAGAAGACATGAGACTCACGGTCCGGCTTTCGACAATGTAATTTCCCGCGTATTGGGACCGTAAGCCCACTGATATAGCCTCTGGTTTAGCTATGTGACCCGGTATATAAGGGGACCAGGAGAGGACGTGGATGAGCATCCCCACGGTCCGGCTCCGAGAACGTACACTGTCGCGTCATCGGGTGCTACGTGAACCCTGACTGATAGCCCCTGGATGCATCTTGATTGGAATCTGTGGGAACTAAGTGGATGTTGGAGTAAACGTTATGCAGCTCTATCGCGCAAGTGGAGCATAGCCTGTGGGTACAGTGTACAGCCTCTGCAGCGGGTAAAAATCCTTCAGAAACGGCTGTTGTCACGGTATTGACACGCTAATGTTTGGGTACATAATGATTAGTCTCTACATATCTCCTTGGAGTGTGAGTTTGTGCAGCTACCCGTGTTTTGGAATAGTGTCTAGAATGGGTGATGGAGGCCCGTCCAGTTAAAATATGGGAACTGATGGAGTGGATTAAGTTCCTCCACAGGTCCACCTATTAAAATATGATAAAGAAAAGGATTTTCCTCCGCTGTTTTGTACTCTGTCTAGTAGTGAAACATGCATGAAAACTAGCTTTGTGCAAAACAGACTCTATAGCCTTTTTCTTGCCAGAACCGAATATGCATCTATTCATGTACTCATGCTATGTGTTAGGGCTTGCTGAGTACTGTACGTACTCACCCGTTTGCTTCTGTGGTTTTGTTTAGATAGTGAGGACTTCGTAGAAGACGACAACGTGCTGGTTTTGTTCCATTCCCCAAGTCTACTTGTGGATTCAAGCCTCGATTTTCTGCTGTTTGTTTTGCCTTTAGCTGGCCAGCGAGTGTTGGATGGTGGCCATCCATATTTTGATATTCATTTTGTTGTGTATTATGTGTATTATTGTGTCCTCCAGACCTCCTAGTGTTTGCCGCTCACCGTCACTGTTCTTTTGAGTTACTGAGCAGAGGAGCTGGGATAGAAGCATATAGCATATCTTTCAGGCTTCACAGAGTTGGTTACCCAGCCTCTGAGATATAGTGAGGAGGTTGTACTAGAGTTCTATGCCTCACTCTAGATCTCCCTTGATAGGTCTTATCTCTGGTTCATGTATCGAGGGGAGCCACACCAGTTTGAGAGATCCGATGTTATAGCAGCTGTGGAGTTTGTATCTTCTGAGACACAGATCCATGCTCTGGCTCATCTGGATTTCTTGCCACCATATCGTCCGTTTGGAGGGATGGAGCCGAGCGATGAGAGACTGAGTATTGCGTACCCGCCACCACATGGGAGCATTACTCTAGGCACCCTTTGAGGTTGGCACACAAGGCACGAGTCTTGTGAGGGTTGCTGGGCAGGATGATAGCCCCGAGAGTTGGCTACAGAGAGCGTGTTATCTTTCTACATCAGTGGTTGCTTTGCTACTTGCTGAGGCATGAGGTCTTTGATCTAACAGACTTGCTGCTTGCACAGATGGAGGACCTTGTATATGAGTGGATTGACGCTCGACAGTTACCTTTTGCTCCCTACATATGTCTGTTGCTGAGGAGAGCCAAAGTTATGACTGAGGAGGAGTATTCAGCTTTGCCAGAGATCACCACCTCCCTGACGTCTTCCTTCGGTTTGAGTGTCTTTGATGATTCTGAGCAGCCTGGAGGAGATGTGTCAGCACCAGCAGCCGAGCCAACTTCAGAGGAGCAGCCACCGACCGTCACTGCACCCAGCTCTTCAGCTGCGCAGGATTAGTTATTCTTATTGGAGCTTGGGTGAGAGACTTGTGGTGTATCACTTTTTGAGTAGCTAGCTGTCTAGGGGGAGGCTGTGAATGGGTAGATAGGGCTTTTGGATTTTATTTGGCGGATTTTATTAGCTCTTCATGGCATTTTGATGAGCTTGTGTTTCTTTTGACTCTTTTAGCTCATTGGAATGCATTTGGTTTTTGGACTAACCCCGCTGTTTTTTTTTATGGCTCCTAGTGCTTTATCTGTTTTGCAGGTTCCTTTGTGCATGTGCGCTCCCGTCTCATTCTCTATCGTGCCCTATTCTTTGTCAAAGTAGTATTCTCCCTCTCTATTTGCTTCCTCGGTGCCATCTTTTTGGATGATTAGATGACAAAGGGGGAGAGAGAGCTATCAAACAGGTGGGGAACTGGAGGAGAGCGACGCTTCTTACCCATGACAAAGGAGGGAAACTCTTGCAAAATTTTTCTGAAGAGTCATCAAGGTAAGGGGTAAGTGTTTTTTCGAGATGCTGATTTATTCTCTATCTTCCTTCATCTCATTTGAGCTGTTTGTGAGTACTATGATTGTCATCAATCACCAAAAAGGGAGAGATTGTTAGCTTCATGACCTTTGAAGTCCCCTAAAAAATATGAATTTATTTTGGTGATTGAATGGACACCATAGGTAACGGTTGTGTTGTAGGTATCACCCCGCTAATTCTACTTCAACATGGTGGTCTTTCTCGGAGGATGACAAGGACGAACCTTAGAAGAGGAGTTGCCGAGCATCGGAGGACCAAGGCTAAGGACTAGCTAGAGTCCATCGGAACATCGGTACTATTAAAAGGGTAAGGTCATTTATCTCCTGTCATACAAGTGTTAGAGGGTGTGAATGCTTCTTAGATCCTCAAAAAGCACTAAACATGGCAGAGGAAGCAAAGTCGAAGATCGGAGCTCAAGACCAGCTGAAGATTCAGCCACCAGACAGTGCGGTGAGCTCACCGGACAGTTCAGTGAACTCTGGAGGACCCAGTCTAGAGAGAGGTGCTCTTTGGAGTCAAGGAGAATCAGTCACTAGAATGATCCTTAGATCCTCAAAAAGCACTAAAGATGGCAGAGGAAGCGAAGTTAAAGACCGGAGCTCAAGACTAGCTAAAGATTCAGCCACCGGACAGTCCGGTGTGGTCATCAGACAGTCCGGTGAATCCTGGAGGAGCCAGTCTAGAGAGAGAGGTGCTTTCTGGAGTCGAGGAGAATCAGTCACTGGATAGTTCGTCGGTGCAATGACCGGACAGTCCAGTGAGCCAGAAGCTGAAGTCCAGAGAAGGTGTCTCTGGATATCCAAAAGTGAAAGTCATTGGACAGTCCGATGAAGATATGCACCGGATAGTCTGGTGTCATATGGAATGGATTCCATAGAGGGTGTTTCCCTAACTCGAAAGGGACACCAAGAGGAGCGTCCGACCGTTGGAGGCTTGCTCTTGCACTTGGGTATTGTGTGCGACAGCCGGGTCGCCGGTGTCTTCACTCTGGGAGTGAAGCGTACCTTTGTGAGCATAGTTTAAGGAACGACGTGAGGGACCAGGACTCCGACAGGAGCGGTCCAACGAGAATTAAAGGAAGGTGCCTACCTTCCGAGACCTCAGGAAAGAATCACTGAGCACTCTCTATCTCACTCTCTATACTTACCGCATTTACTTACCGTTTAAGTAGTGTGATAGTTTGTTCTTTGATTCTTTTTGGTGGCTATTGTGCTAGTGCTTTCTTGTTATTATTTTCTTATCACTAGCATTGTTAGGAGTCTTGGCCTACTAGACTTGTTTAGGTTTGCTTCTGTTGTGATCAAGTCTTATAGTTTTAATTTGTAGCGAAATTAGTGCTATAAGTCCACCGATTCAACCCCCTTCTCGGTGTCCTTGATCCTTGCAAGTGATATGAGAGCCAAGTACTTATTTTTAGGTTTCACCGTCTTGAGTAAGGATGCCAAACGGGATGGAGACTCCGCCCGTATTTGATGGGGACGATTACTCTTATTGGAAGGCTCGCATGCAAGCCTATCTAGAGTCGATCGATGGGTAAGCGTGGCAAGTTACTAACAATGCTACGAATGAGAATGAGAGACTTGATTCTATTTTCATTAAATACAATGCTAAGTCCATGAATGCCATGTTTAGATTCATTTCTAAAAATGTCTTTTCTAAAATCAATGCATCATCCACCGCACATGAGATATAGATTCAATTGCAAAACATCCATGAGAGCTCCTCTGAGGCCAAGGAAATTCTTAAGAACAAATATGATTTCATCACCATGCAATCTCATGAAAAAGCTAATGATGTTTATTCTCACGTGCATGTAGTGGTGGAGGAGATCAACGCCTTGGGCCTCAATGATAAAATTGATGATATGGAGATTATGAGAAATCTCTTGAGAATGTTGCCGCCAAGCTACTACTCCATCGTCACGTGTCTCTTTTCAAGCCAACTTGGCTACTCTCACCGCTGATGTTATGCTAGTCAAGCTCACGGCCAATGAGGGATACATGTTGGACAGCTCCAACAACTCTCAATTGCCCAAGAATCTTACACTACAAGTTGATCAAGAATCATCCAATGGCAAGAACAACAAGAAGAAAAAGATGGAGGAAGATGAGGATGAGGAGAGTGATAATGAGGACCTTGAGCTCTTGATGAAGAAGCTATTTTGTAAGGGAAGACCCTCATCTTCCAAGAGGAACTTCGGGTGCTTCATTTGTGGCAAAAAAGGCCATTTCGCTAAGGAGTGTCCCAAGCCCAAAAAGGAGAGCAAGAAGGAAGCATCTATTGAGAGTGATGATGAAGAATGCAAGCCTAAAAGGAAATTCAAGAAGAAGTTCTTTGTCAAGAAGGAGAATTGCTGACTTGTTGGTAGCCGTCACTCTCTTGTTGAGCAAGGTGAGAATTGGTAAGAGCTTGTGTGAACGGGTAGAGAGTGAGAGCCTTGCAGTAGCTACATCTTAGTAGTGTTAGGGAGTCTTGTCTCTTCACCTTTTCCTTTTGTGTTGTGCATCTAACCATGTCAAGCTCAGAAGGTGATCAGGGTGATCCACATTCCCCTCATACAAGGGGCATCATACAACATTTTGAGCCAAGGGTGAGGCTGCACACGGAAGGAATTGATGCAGATTTGCATGTGACTAATGGAAGTCTAGGAGCATTAGAGACCAACAGATTGAAGGCAACAACAAGCTTGCTGCACTGGAGACTTCAGTTGCTACACTAAACACCAACCTCGCTGCTATATTGAGGCGTTTGGATGACCGTAATTATGGTGGTGGAAACCCACCGCAGGACAACAACAACAACAACAATGGAGGCAATGCTGGAGGGGATAACTTTGATAAGTATTCTGCTGATTCTGAACAAGATGATCAAGAGGTTCGTCATCAACCATGGTTGCGTCACAATCGCCAAGGTATGGCAGCACGCAATAATGATGATGCTTTTGGTAAGATTAAATTTAAGATACCACCGTTTAATGGTGCATATAATCTTGTGCATATCTCTTCCTTTATATGATGGTTTAGATTCTTTTAAATATATTGCTTGGGAGAGAGATAGATAATATATTTGCACAATGCCCTACGTGTGAAAGGAGAAAGCTTTTGAATATTTCTAGTGCATTAGTTGATAGTGCTTTAATTTGGTGACAATGTTTATATATGACTAAAAAATTTCTCTGACACAGACTGACGCTAAAATTTAATAAGAAACTTTGTTGATACATCTTCTGAACCTATGTCAAGTTGCGATGTACACTCTTTGGAGGAGGAGCTTTCTAGTGTGCCTCCTGTTGCACCTAACATTTTGTAGAAAATTGAGATCAAATAAGAAGATGAACATAATAAAATAAGAGATACACAATATTCCATGCATAGCACAAGATGAGATGAATCATAACACACCAAAAGGTATTGCTGAAAATGAGAAGAAACATATTGATCATCGATCTACAAAAGGTGAATATATTTTAGTTCTGTTAAAATTTCTTGTCTATCCTACTTTTGTAAAGCAACCGTTAGTATCACCTTTTATCTATTTATCTTTGTCAATGTTTGATTTGCCCATTGGTTCATGTGATAATGAGATGGTATGTGCCGATGTTTCTATTCTTTGTATACAACAAAAAGTGAATGAATTTGATACTCTTAATTTTTATCCATTCAGTAGTGCTGAAATTGAACATTTAACTCCCATTTCATGTGATAATGATGAGCTAAAATTGCTATCTTCTCCAAATATTGTGAGTTATATTGGATATGATTCTTTTTATGACCTTGCTACTGTAGAGAGGATGATATTTTCTAAACCTAAATTGCCTTTGTTAGCTAGAACCCAATTTTTTGTTACATGCAACTATGATCATTTATGGTGTATAGAGTTTATATTTGCTCAAATTTGAAATCTTCTTGCATGGCGAAAATAAATGATAAATTAGATGATGAAAATACAAAATATCATACCATGTCATGTTTATCTAGTTTTTATAGGACAACACACTTTATGGCTTCTCATAGGATCGATAATGATACTGATCACGGGAATTATTTCAAAAATATATTTGGACAAAAAGTTGATCTTGCTGATTTTTATGATAAAAATACTCTATATGATGCTTTAGTCTGCAAAAATGCCTTGTTTGCATGTCGTGATCTTTCTAGCTATTTGTCCGCCCCTGTTACTAACCATTTGCAGAAATATCATGAAACCCAAGAGAGCAAGCCGAGGATGGCTTTCTATCAAGAAGGAGAGAATGATGAGATTATAAAGATCTTTGAGCTAGCAAGTGATTGCACTCAATTACCCTCGTGGCCTCCACCTTTTCATGCATGTTTCAAGGCATGGTCGAGCTCCTGACAATGAACTCGAGTCAAGGACGACTCTAAAACAAGAAATAGAGAATGATGAGGACATCACTCCTTTAGATACACACACCACTCCTCGAATTGGTATTGACGGAACCCATACACGACAGTTGAGATTAGAGGTGAGCTTGTTCGTAAACACATGTTTTCCTTCATTTGAGAATAGATTGCTACCTAATGATTTTATCATGATTCAGAACATTGGAGAGGGTCAAAGAAAATATGAAGAAGGACTTAGAGATGCTCAAGGCTAGCAAGGCACATTGAACCCCGGACGACATTCGATCCAACTCGGAATCGAGTTGCCCCTGGGTTCTAGGAGCAGTCCACATTAAAACAAGCGCTCAGGTCACATATAGGATCCGTTTTGTACGTTCTAGATATGGATGAAAAACTAAGAAGATAAGCTTTCCAACGGCCGACACTATCTTTTGGCCTTTGGGACATTTATTTTTCCTAGGTCCATTAGTATTAGGATTTGCCCCTAAAGACGCCCTGAACTCTATATAATTAGTAGCCGCTGTCCTTTGGTTTATATTTTTGCTTAGTTTAATCTGTTATCAAATAGTTTTGCCTTTTGACAGTTTGTTAGATTTTAACTTTGTGAGATTAATTCAGATTTCGCAATTGAGTTGCGTTCTTCCTTATTCTTGCTTGTGTTCTTTGATTCACAAGCAGGTATTAGCTTTTCTGGCGAGGTCAATCGTGTGTGCACAGTTTGATAACGAGAGGAGAAGTGGTGTTGCGATTGTAGGGTTCGAATTGTGTTGATTTGAGGCCGGATCGATTGTGTGTCGCGTCTCCAAAAAATCGAGAGTTATCACGACCTGACGGAAAATCGGGAACCACATACACATCACCCTCCACGAGCGGCCATTCCTTGTGCGATGGAATAGAGCAGCATGGTTTGAGTAGCCATCACATCTGCTAGAGTGGCAGGAGGATATGAAAGGGCTTCTCCGGCTGCGCTTTGAGCAGGTTCAGCCTCTGCTGCTTGTGAAGCAGTTCTAGCAGCAGCTCCTCCTGCGGCATCTTGAGCTGGGGGTGGTGCTGCAATGTTGGCGGGAGTAGAATGTGCCACTTATTTTCTCCATGATGACTGGATTGTGCTTCTTCCATTCCTGTTCTATCTCGTGCTCCTCGGTTCTGGCTCGGGGAGCGACGTCGATTAGCCGAGGCTCCTCATGCGATGGTCCGTCCCTAACGAGGACGTTCCTCCTGTTCTTCATTCATGTTGCTGGAGTGAGCCTTGCGGGCGTGGATGCGGGCGGAGCGTTTTGGAGGCGTCTTGCTGTTGGAAAGGTCAATGTATAAGAAGATAGATCTGTAGTATTTTTATTGTTGTTAATTTCTCATGCCACAAATTTATAAGAATTATAGTTGTTGTTCGTGATCTTTATTTGACACACAAACATTGCAATCAAGCAAGAAGAGATCCAAATAAACAAGCAAGCACACATCCATTTCTTATATTACAAGCACAACCAAGGTTCAACTAGGGACTAAGCGTGATACACTACACGATGCCAGAACTAACATGGGAGTCACTACTACAAGCCACTAGATACAAGCACACCACCAACTCCCTACTACAAAAGCTACCAGAAGAGCCACTAAATCCTACTTTCCTACCTTGGGGCTAACATCGCACAGTCAAGCCACTCCAGGTGCAGGTCAACCTTGTCGTCGAGTAAGCGCTCCAGCGAGTCGAAGTAGCGAGTAACCCGGCTCTTGTAGCCATAGGAACAGCCTGGCTACCAACCTCGAGCACTCCTAGGGCCTCTACCAATATCTCCACACTCGGAGTGGAGTCGGTCAGGTCCTTAGGGTAGACCTCAACCTCTGACGGATCCTCCTCCATTAGGTCCACTGTGGCCTTAGGCGTCCTACCTCCTGTACCATCGGAGTCGTCGTCGTCTCCTGCCTGCTACCCGTAGTCACCTCCTGTGATGTCGATGGTGACATCAGTGTTGTCACACTCCTCCTCCTCGGTGGTGTTCTCCATAGAATCGTAGCCAATGCTGAAGTCGGTGTCAAGGACGGGGTCGGAGTCGGAGGCGGTGTTGAAGTCGGGGCTAGAGCTAGAGAGGTAACACCCTATGATAGGGCCACTAGCGCCTCTGGTGGCCGGTGGTCGCTAACTCAGAGTCTCGAAAATGGCATCCCAAGTCACCTGGTCTAACTGGCGTGTGGGTCGCTAAAACTTGCCTCCCATCGAGGCTGCGCGCGAAGACCTGCTTGCGGGGCGTGATCTTTTTGTGCACTCCCTGGCGAGCCAGCTGACTTCCCTCAGGAGTGCCATAGGGGACACATGGGGATGGAGCTATCCCTGGCATCCTCTTCCTCGTGGTGAGACGAGTATGTGCTCCTGGTGGGTACTGGCTGAGCTGCTGACATAGGGCGTCCAGCTCACGCTGGTGGGTAGCGTGGCCGTCTGCTAGGGCCTTTTGAAGGCCCTCCTCACGCTCTCGAGCTGCATCCAGAGCTGCCCAGATGGAGTCGAGCTGTGCCTAGAGGTCACGAGACTGAGCCTCTGCACCACTGGCACGATGGGCATGGACAGCCCACTGCTCATGGAAGTCAATGCAGAGCTCGTGCAACAATGTTATACAGTACGGTTTCCACCAGGGTGGAGTCGTCCACAATCCTGGTAGCTCCCCTCAGAATGTCCATATGGTGAGTCTAGAGAGGGTCATCGTTCAGCAGAACCAAGAAGTACTTCACTAGGGTGGGTCCGGTATACTCCAGGTTCACCGAACAGAACATCAGTAGAGCCTCGCGTGCAGTAGCCTGTACCGTGTCGACCAAAGTAGCTACGATGTAGGCCAGGGTCTGGGGAGGCAAGTGACCAACGAGGATACTGTCCTCCATCTTGCATGCGGAGTATCCCTCACCCTCGTGCTCCCTCCAGTGGTACAGTGCAGGGGCAGTGTATCCAAAGCCGTGCCCGGGTGCGAGCCAATATCACGGGAAACCCATCGATGTTGGCTGCCTCGGCACCCATGTAAGTCCACTCGTCAAGAGCCATCTACAAAATAAGATGGTCAAAGTTAGTGAAATAAGTTTTATCAATATAGCAAGGAGCAAAAATACGGAGTTCCTACCGTAGGGTTTTATAAAATAGTTTATACCTCGAAATTAGAACTCTTCTAAGGTTAGAGTCCTTATGGTCTCGTCCTACGGACAAGTATGGCTCTTATACCACTCTGTCGTACCCCATTTCTGGCATACACTATGTTTACCGTACCAATTCCTGGATTAGTAATTGGCACGCGTGTACATTGTAGAATCATCACACATACAATAGTTATTACATATATTGTCCCGAATAGAGTCTTAGAAGCATAGGTCTTAGATTACAAGCCAGCAAGGTATTGAACATAACCTCAAACAATCAGTGATAAACTACAACAAAAGAGGGCTAGACTCAAAAGCTATGCCACAAGCAGACTTGCGCGAAGAACGATAACCCTATGCATCACCATCAAACTCGACCGCTTCTTCTTCTTCATCTGAATGGTAGCAGCAAGGGTGAGTACGGGAGGTACCCAGCAAGCCCTACACAGGGTCTTATGCATGCATAAATGGCCATCAAGGAATGCTATGGATTCTTTTTAGCGAAAGCAACTTTTATGCAGGTTCACTATAGAAGGTTTAAAAATAGAGGATAACAAGGTATTGTTCTATCAGTATTTTAGAAGGTGGACCTGGGGGAGAAGTCACCTTTATTGCAAGTTCTTAGGCTTTAACTGGAAGGGCCTCCACTACCCCTTCAGACACTTTCCAAAAACACGGGCACCTACACCCACACACTCCAGCAAGGATAATATGAAGACTAATCAAAGTGAGCCCAAGCTGTAGTGTATCAATACCGTGACACAGTCATTTCGGATAGATTATACACTCTGCAGAGGTTATACACTATACCCACAAGCTATGCTCCTCCTGATCAACAGAGTTACATAATGTTTGCTCTAACACATACAGAGGTTAGCACAGATTCCACCTCAAGAGGCATCTAGGGGTCATCCATTGGGGTTTTCCATGTCTCGACGATGCGATAGCACATTCTCATAGCCAGATCGTGGGTTAACATCATCCACGTCTTCTGCTAGTCCTCCATATCATTGGGCGATTACACAACCCAGGGTCTATATCCATGGGAAATACAATCCCACGACGCGGGCAATTGCTGTAATCGAAGATCAGGTCGTGAGTATCTCACGTCTG
This sequence comes from Zoysia japonica, assembly GCA_001602275.1. NCBI lineage: Eukaryota > Viridiplantae > Streptophyta > Magnoliopsida > Poales > Poaceae > Zoysia > Zoysia japonica. The sequence continues at coordinate 1,902,028 of BCLF01000048.1, read as the reverse complement.
TTCCTGGGTTCTTGTGTCCTACCAATCACCTTAGGGCCTCAATGTGGACAACCAAGGACGTAGAGTGAGTCCATTCCATACAGGTTCTGTGGTTGCACAAAATCACTACGTTGAGGTCCGATGAACTGGTCTTTATGTGGCGGGGGTGGCGCTTGTCCACGACAGGTGAACTAGACCGAAGCTTAACACCTATCACATCACCTTTCACATAAAGCCTCGCCCCACAACCAGAAACACCCTTCTTCACATAGCACCAGTTGCTCTATCACCCATCCCATTTTATTTTACTCACACCACTAAACTCATTTTAACACATTTTGTAAATGATTAGTGTAGAGTGTGGCGATGTAGTGCATCGATAAGGGTTCCTAAGCATTCTAATATCAAGGAAACTTTTTGCTTATTAAAAGATTTTAACTAAAAAATCCTATGTTTAACAAGGTAGCGTCATCAACATGTCATCAAGGCAGTATTTATAGTTAACATACCAACAAGTAGGATATTAACTACACAAAATTTAAACATTAGTTAAATACATGCAAGCATTTAGGCCGTATGGGTGCGAAAGCGAAACATAGTATCAATATGATTAAGGGGTTAGAACTTGCCTTCAGAAGCATCTTCGAGCTTTTCTTTGTATTCGGGTCGTCGGCTTCCTCGCTTCTGAGCTTCTCGTCTTCTATGCGTAAAGACGGTTAAAGCAAATCTACCACGATGAATCCAAACAAAACAAAAAAATCAAAGAAAATCAAAGAAAGTGAAGATAAACAAAGAACTTAAGTAATTGGGTGTTTTCAGATGATGGGGTTTGGAAAGATGATTTTAATGGTGCAAAAATCGTGGCGATTGGAGGTGGTATGTGAAAATAGTGTTAAAAACGGAGTGCAGGGGCCTTTTTGTAAGTATTCTAGAATTAGAGGGGTAGTTTTGTAATTTATATGAGCTAAGTGGGCTGTTTTAGGTGGGTTTGCGAGTATTCAGGGGTGTATCTGCAAAATGAATATTTTCTAGGAAGTTTTGGGAATTTATTTGGAAGTGTAAATGCTTTGGAATAATTCTGTGTTTACACTAACTGGGTGGCCGTAGTGTTTTCTCACCTGTAGCTGACAGATTGGCCAGGCTTGGCAGGGGGTCTGTCTACAGTCCATGGACCGAGTCCATGCGCATGCGGCCGTGGGCGTGTCTGCAAGTGTGTGTGTGGCTGTCGTGTGGGCCTTGCGGCCCACCGGTCAGTGGCGTGGCTTGGCGGTGCGCACGCTGGCACGCAGCGCTGTGGCGCCCTTCGCACGGCCTCACCAGCGATGGCCGGTGGCCGTGCGAAGGGCGGCTGGCAACCTCAGAGAGGTGCCCAGGCCTACGGCGAGGTTGTCGTCGCCGATGGCTGGACCGGGCAGCCAGAACAGCTCGCCGGAGCTGGCCGTGATGGCAACGCCAATCTAGCTTATGCTAGGGGCACCCGGCCGAGCTAGAGCAAGGTGTGCCGAGTGTGTGTGTGTGTGCGCGTGCCTGTGTGTGTGTGATTCGTTTGGCTGGCAGGGTTGTGACGGCGGCCGGCGGCGCACAGCGCGGGGCTCTGTCGAAAGAGGAGCGGCTATGCCGATGTGGGAGAAATGTAGGGAAGTCGTGGCGGTGATGGGGGTGCGGTTTAACCAGCGAGTGGGTGGCCGGGGTGGAGGAGAGAACAAAATTATGTGCGGAAAGGGAGTGAGACCTTGGGCTCGCGGGTGCAGGAGCTTGGGGTCCTTTTTATAGGCAACGAGGGGGTCGGGCTCGCGCGGAGCACGCCAGTCGGAGGGTGGCAGAGTAATTCTGCGCTTTTACTCTGGTGGATTCATATCTGGCACGGTCTAGCGGCGAAGTGGCAGTGGGGTGGCGGTGATTTTTGAAGGATTTTTGAAAGATCTCAATTCAAATAAACTCCAAGAAAAACAGAACTCGAAAGAGAAAAAGGAAACAAGCACTTGGCACCAATATATTTTAAATCTTCAAAATTTTTCATTGAAGAATTTATTTTTATTGTGAGATTTTTTTATTTTAAAAAAAAGAATGGTGTGAAAATGAAAAGGTTGATAAACTATTTAGTTTTCAAATTTTGAATTTTGAGGGTGTTACAATAATTGACTTGCGTAGGGGATACCACCAAGTAAGAATGAAATTGGGTGATGAATGGAAAACTGCTTTCAAGACTAAATTTGAATTGTATGAGTGGTTAGTAATGCCTTTTAGATTGACTAATACATCTAGTACTTTCATGTGTTTGATGAATGAGGTCTTATGTTCTTTCATTGGAAAATTTGTGGTGGTTTACTTTGATGATATCTTGATTTACAGCAAGTCAATCAATGAACATTTATCTTGCTTGCGTGCTGTTTTTTATGCTTTGAGAGATGCACATTTGTTTGATAACCTTGAGAAATGCAGCTTTTGCATGAATCGAGTCTCTTTTCTTGGCTATGTTGTTACTCCACAGGAAATTGAAGTTGATGAAGCCAAGATAAATGCGATCAAGAGTTGTCCCAGGCCCACAACTGTTTCACAAGTGCGGAGTTTTCTTGGACTTGATGGATTTTGTCACTGTTTTGTCCAAGATTTCAGCACCATCGCCGCTCCAATAAATGAGTTGACAAAGAAGGGTGTTGCATTCCATTGGGGCCACACACAAGGGGAGTCCTTTGTCACTTTGAAGGACAAGCTTACACATGCACTGCTGCTTCAACTTCCGAATTTTGGTAAGATTTTCTAACTTGAATGTGATGCTAGTGGAATTAGCTTTGGGGATGTGTTGATGCAATAAGAAAAGCCCAATGGTTATTTTTGTTAAAAGTTGAATGTCCCTATTCTTAATTACTCCACGTATGATAAGGAATTGTATGCTCTTGTACGATGCTTAGAAATATGGCAATATTATTTGTGGCCTTAAGAACTTGTCATTCATTCTGATCATGAGTCATTTAAGAATATTCGTAGCCAAAATAACCTGAACCCTAGACATGCTAAGTGGATTGAATTTGTTGAATATTTTTCTTACATCATCAAACATAAGAAAGGGAACATGATTGCCGATGCTTTGTCTAGACGATATGTATGTTGTCTCAACTTGATTGTCTGATTTTTAGACTAGAAATAATTAAGCAACAATATGTTTTAGATGCTGATTTTAAGGGTGTGTTGCTGCATTGTAGTGAAGGTCAAAGTTGGTGCAAATTTGTGCTTAATGATGGCTTCCGTTTTAGCGCCAACCGTCTTTGCATTCCAGTTGGATCCGTTCATCTTTTGTTGTTACAAGAGGCGCATGGAGGAGGATTGATGGAACACTTTGAAGAGAAGAAGATGAATGATGTTTTGGCCACACATTTCATTAGGCCAATGATGAGACGCGATGTTGAACGCTTCGTTGCTCACTGTACTACATGTCAAAAAGCTAAGTATCGACTAAACCCACATGGTTTGTACATGCCTCTTTCCGTCCCTTCCATTCCATGGGCTGATATCTCTATGGATTTTGTTCTGAGACTACCTAGGACTAAGAGGGGAAGAGATAGTATTTTTGTGGTCGTAGATCACTTTTCTAAGATGGCACACTTTATACCATGTCATTAGATCGATAATGCTACACATATTGCTGATCTATTCTTTAGAGAAATTGTTTGTTTGCATGGTATATCTTCTACTATTGTTTCAGATCCTGATGCGAAATTCTTGAGTCACTTTTGACGCACTTTATCAAATAAGTTGGGAACAAAGTTCCTGTTTTCAACTACGTGTCACCCACAAACCGATGGACAAACCAAGATAGTGAACCATACATTGTCTACAATGCTACATGCCATTTTAAAGAAAACTTGAAGATGTGGGAAGAATATTTGCCTCATGTGGAGTTCACATACAACCGTATTGAACACTCCACCACTAAGGTTAGTCCATTTGAGGTAGTGTATGGTTTTAACCCTCGTGCTCCGATTGATCTTTTGCCTTTGCTTTCTAATGAAATAGTTCATAATGATGCTAAGGCACGTGCTGATTTTATTCTCAAGATGCATGAAACGACTAAACAAAACATTGAAAAGATGAATGAGAAGTATAAAATTGTTGGTACTAAAGATAGACATGAAGTTAAATTTGTACCGGGTAATTTGATTTTGTTGCACTTAAGAAAAGATAGATTTCTGTAGCTAAAAAATCTAAAATGATGCCTAGATCTGCCGGTCATTTTAAGGTACTTAAGAAGAATAATGATAATGCATATAAACTTGAGTTATCTGCCGAGTTTGGGGTTAGTCCTACATTCAACGTTTCAGATTTGAAGCCATACATTGAAGAAGAAGATGAGCTTGAGTCGAGGACGACGCCGATTCAAGAGGGGGAGGATGATAAGCGAATCCCTTCATTGGATACACACGACGCTCTTCCACCTACTATAGATGATCCAATCACAAGAGCTCATGCACAACTGAATTTAGAGGTGAGCTCATTCCTAAACACATGTTGTTCTTCCTTTGAGAATAGATTGCTACCTAATAACTTTATCATAATTTAGAACGTTGAAGAGGGTCAAGAGAAGCATAAAGAAGGACTTGGAGATGCTTAAGTCCAGCAAAGCGCGTTCAGCCCTAATCCAACTCGGAGTTGAGTTGCCCTTGGGTTCCATGAGCAGTCCACACTAAAACGGACGCCTATGTCGCATACGAGATCCTTTTTGGACGTTTTAGATATAGATGCAAAGCTAAGAAGAAAACATTTCCAGTGTAGTGGTCTCATCTCCAAATTCGACCAGAGTCAGAAGGAATCTTTGAAAAAATATGACATCCAGAAACTACCCTGGTGCTGCGACACTATATTTTGGCCCTAGGGTCGTGAATCTTTCCTAGGCCCATTAGTATTAGGGTTTGCCCCCTAAGGACGCTCTAAACTTTATTTAAACAATAGCCACTGTTATTAGCCCTAAGTTTTATTTTAGTTTCATCTGTTATCAAACAGTTTCACCGTTTGACGGTTTGCTGGATTCCAACTTTGCGAGTTAATTAAGATTTCACAATTGAGTTGCATTCTTCTTTGTTCCTGCTTGTGTTCTTTGATTCGCAGGTGAGGTCTATCGTGTGTGCATGGTTGATAACCAGAGAAGATATGATGCTGCGATTGCGGGGTTCGAATCGTGTTGATTTAAGGGCAGATCGATTGTGTATCGCATCTCCCAAATCAAGAGTTACCACGACCTAATAGAAGATCGGGAACCACGTACACATCAATAAGGATTCTATGCATCATGGTAGGTCAAATTAGTTTTTGTTGCTGAGCCAAAATAAGAAAATTGTGTTGCATCCTATGTCTCCAAAAGCAATTGTGTGTGATGACGTAGCTAAAGAAACAAAAGCTAAAAGTAAGAACCCTGAAAATACCAAATATGTTGTTGATAAGAAAAAATGTGATACGTTTGAAAGGAAAATTCTTGCTTCCTACTAAATCTGATATTAATGAATTAATTGCTTCCACTTCAGATGCCTATGCATTGGTATGCCAAGATGCATTGAGTTCAGTTCACAATATGCATCATTTTTGCACCCCTACTGTTGCTAACCTTTTGCAGGAGTATTCAAATATTTTTCAAAGCGAGATTCCTCCAGGGCTACCACCTATTTGAGGGATTAGGCACTAGATTGATCTCATTCCTGGTGCCTCATTGCCCAACCATGTGCAATACAAGACCAATCCGAAGGAAACTAAAGAGATTCAGTGCCAAGTGCAAGGGTTACTCGACAAAGGTTATGTGCGTGAGTCTCTTAGTCCTTGTGTTGTGCCAGTTATTTTGGTGCCCAAGAAAATGGAACTTGGCGCATGTCACTACTACAAAAAGGATTTATCCCGACACCCCTCTGCTCAAAGTGCCTGCACTGAGAACGAGGTGGTCCCAAGAATAGAACTGCATGTGGAAACAAATTAGTGCAGGCGGACTTCTTAAAGAACCGACTGCACAAATACGTTGATTAGTGCAGGTGGCTTTTTAAGAGAGCCACTTGCACTATTTAAATTAGTGCAAGCAGTTATTGTGGGCCGCTTGCACAGCTGGCCAATTTTTGAAAGAGGTGCGCGGTGGATGGGCACTCTCGAAGTATCGCACGAGCCGCTACCTACGCGTCCCATTAAAGAACCCCCACCCACTCACACCTACCACGCCTCTCTCTCTCTGCGCCCTGCCCTAGCCGCGCCGCCCCACCCCACCAAGCCCCGGTCGCGTCGAGCTCCAAGCAAGTCGCGTCGGCCTCGTTGACCCCGCCCTCCAGGCGGACAGAGGAGGAGGCGGCGGCCGCCACGTCCTCTCCTCCACTGGGCTCTCCTCCGCCTCTCCTCCGCCGAGCTCTCCTCCACCAGCCTCTCCTCTGTCGGGCTATCCTCCGCCAGGCTCTCCTCCACCGACCTCTCTTCTGTCAGGGGGCCACGCCGCACCGGGCTCCTGGTGGACGGAGGCGTGCTGGGGCAGAGGTGACGCGCTCGGGCTCTCGACGGACGATGGCACTCTAGGGCGTCGGAGGGGTGACGGCGTCAGCGACGGCGTACCAGGGCGTCGGCGGACGGCGGCACTGCCCTGCACCCATTGTGTGCAGACCTTTTTTTATTTCAAAAAATCATCAGTGCAGACGGATGACATAACATTGCCACCAGCACTAAAAGATAGAGTGCGGGTGGTTGTTTTAAGAGCTCCGCCTGCACTAAGTCTTTTAGTGCAGGCGGTCCACGTAAACATGTGTACAAATGAAATATTTTTACAAACTCACTAATACCAGTGGAAACAAAAACCGCCTGCGGAGATCTATTTAGGTCCGCCTACAGAAACTCTTTTTCTAGTAGTGTGTCTATCGACTGTAGATCTATTAATAACATCACCATTGGATATCGTCACCCTATTTCGTGAATAGATGATATGCTTGATGAATTGAGTGGTACGGTACAATCTTCAAAGGTTGATTTGCGTAGTGGTTAAGATTCGAATGAAATTGAGAGATGCATGGAAAACTGGTTTCAAAACTAAGTTTGGGTTATATCAGTGGTTAGTCATGCCTTTTGGGTTAACTAATGCACCTAGCACTTTCATGCGACTAATGAATGAGGTTTTGCATGCTTTCATTAGAAACTTCATGGTGGTATATTTTGATGATATATTGATTTACAGCAAGTCTATGGATGAGGATCTTGGTCACTTACGTGCTGTTTTTAACGTTCTACTTAATTTGGTAATCTTTGGAAGTGCACCTTTTGCACTGATTGAGTTTCTTTTCTTAGCTATGTTATCACTCCACAAGGAATAGAAGTTGATCAAGCCATGGTTGAAGCTATACAGGATGGACTGTTCCAAAGTCCATCAGCCAGGTGCGGAGTTTCTTAGGACTTGCTGGATTTCAGCGCTGTTTCGTGAAGGATTGCAGCACCATTGCTACACCATTAAATGAGCTTACCAAGAAGGGAGTGTTTTATTTAGGCGAGGCATAGGAGAATGCCTTTAACATGCTGAAAAGTAAGTTTACAAATGCACCTCTACTTCAATTCCTGATTTTAGTAAGACTTTTGAGCTTAAATGCGATGCTAGTGGAATTGGTTGAGTGGTGTTTTGCTGCGAGAAGGAAAACATGTTGCATTTTTTAGTGAGAAGTTGAGTAGGCCAATGCTGAATTATTTTACTTATGATAAGGAATTATATGCTCTTGTGTGAAGTTTAGAAACATGGCAACATTATTTGTGACTCAAAGAATTTGTCATACATTCTGATCATGAATCATTGAAACATTCGTAGTCAAAGAAATTTTAATCGCAGGCATGCCAAATTGGTTGAATTCATTGAGTCGTTTCCTTATGTTGTCAAACACAAAAGGGGGAAGAGAATGTCATTGCTGATCATAAAATTGTTCGGTTAGAAACAATTAAACATCAGTATGTGCATGCACTACAGAAAAGTTGGCTTGTAGAGACACTTTGCTATATGCATTTTCAAATTTATCTCTATATATGGTGTAGAGTCATATTTTTGAGACATTTAAGAATTTGCCTCTTGCATAGAGGCAAACTTGAGGGGTTTTTTTTGAAATAAAAAGTGTCTTTATGAATGATAGAGGCATCGTTTGAGGCATTCATACTGTTTCTACGTATGCTGAACATAGAAGTACTCTTTTGCGACAAGTTAAAAAAGACTATATCTTATAGATGCATTAGTAGAGGCATCTTGTGCATACTTAGAGGCACTTTTTTGCTAATTTGTTGATAGCTAATAAGAATAATACTTCAAACATAGACACATTGTGATGTGTGGTTAAGTTAGCTAGCAAGCTTCAATAAGCTATTCTCTAATGAGGTCTTGACTTCAAGGATTCACAACCACTAATTTTTTCATAATTTACTTAACAATGTAAAAAATGCCTCTATGTTTGTAAAGATATTGCAAATATGCCTTAAAATGCGTCTAATTTGGTATATCGATCCACAAAAATGTCTATATTTTATTGAAGACAATGCATGAGAAGACACTTATGAGGCATTTTAGAAATACCGCTACTTCTGTCTAAAGATAATGTAATAATGTCTCTACTACTCTACAAGCCAATTCTCTTGTTGTGATCATGCTGATTTCAAAGATGTGTTGAAGCATTGTAAAGATGGAAAGACATGGAACAGATTCGTCCTTACTGATGGGTTTGTGTTTAGAGCAAACAAGCTATGCGTTCCAGCTAGCTCTGTTCATTTGTTGTTGTTACAGGATGCACATGAAGGAGCGTTGATGGGGCATTTTCGAGCAAAGAAGATGGAGGATTTTCTTGCTAGTCACTTCTTTTGGTCTGAGATGAGATGAGACTGGAGAGGTTTCTTTCTCGGTGCACTACATGTCAAAAGCATTTTCGTTGTCGTGGGTAGGTTTTCTAAAATGGCAAATTTCATCCTGTGTCACAAAACTGATGATGCTACTCATATTGTTGATTTGTTCTTTAGAGATGTTATACTTTTGCATGGTGTGTCAAATACAATTGTCTCTAATTGTGATACTAAATTTCTTAGTCGTTTTTGGAGAATGTTATGGGCTAAGTTGGGAAGTAAGCTTTTATTTTTTACCACTTGTCATCCCCAAACTGATGGTCAAACCGAAGTTGTGAACCGAACTTTATCCACTATGTTAAAGGTTGTTTTGAAACAGAACATTAAAATGCAAGAAGAATGTTTATAATAGTTTACTGCATTCTAGCACAAAGATGTGCCCTTTTTAGATTGTTTATGATTTCATACCACATGCTCCAATTGATTAAATGCCATTGCCAATATCTAAAAAGGTAAATTTTGATGCTAAGCAATGTGCTGAGTCGATGCTAAAACTGCATGAAACAACTAAAGAAAACATAGAGCGCATGAAGCTAAATATAAGATTGCTAGTGACAAAGGTAGAAAGCAATTATCTTTTGAACCGGAAAATTTGGACTGGTTACATTTAAGAAAAGATAGATTTGTAGAGTTAAGAAAGTGAAACTCTAAGTTGATGCCTAGAGCTGATGTATTTTTTAAGGTGTTGTCAAAAATTAACGAGAATGCATATAAGCTTCATCTGCCTGCAGATTTTGGGGTTAGTCTGATGTGAGGTTTGGTCTCGATTTTTTGATAGAGATGGTAATCATGATTGGTGGAAGGAAGCGACGTTCATGGCCCGACTACAACTGTCCACGACGTTGCGCCTTAACAACCGATACACCAATTCCAGAGGGTGAGCGCGAACTTGTGGAGCGCGATCAACCAACCACGAGGGCTCTCGTCCTGCAAGCAATCGTAGAACAAGCAAGAATGAGATGAACAAGCACTGAATTGCTAGATAAAAATATGAGTTCAATCTGAAAACACAAAAGTTGGGGTTTTGATGTGGGCTCAACTCGGTACACGGGCCAACGGCCCAAGTTGGGTGACGCAGCATCTTTTGTAGCAAAATATTGATTGGCACTGAGTCTGATGTTGTATGAAGGTGAGGTCAGATTCGTTGGAAAGTAGACTTGATAATCTTTCTAGGAAGTACTTGAATGTCCAAAACGGAGCCCGTATGAAGTCGTGGCAGGTGTTAGAAGTTGGTGCTACCCTGCAATCCAAATCCAGGCTGCGCGACTCTATTTCGTGATTGATTTTCTCCTTGTTTCCTAAGCCACACAAGAGTACACGGATTTTCATATTCTAAAGAAGTTGAATATGAGCTTAAGAGTGAACTTACTTGATGATTAAGTTGACTTCCACGGGCGCACATCATAGGACCTGTAACCAGAACATGTGTAGGTGTAGGGTAGGACGATGTATCGATGGTGTTGATGTCCTCATCATCCTCCCCCATTTGAATTAGTATCGTCCTCGACTCAAGTTCAAATTGCAAAACCACCACTCCACCATGCCATCTAGCCATCCCACCACGTCCTCTCCAAATCGCAAAAGGTGAAGGCCATGGGGGTATTTTAATGTAGTCATGCGGTATAGCAAGGGCATAAAAGATCGCATAATTCTCTCTTTCTATATAGCAAGCTGTCCTCGGCTTGATCCAGTGGTTGCCACAATTGCTTGTTGTCATACTGGGATGAGTGATGAGCATGTAACCAGGGCACAACAACAACTTCTCCTGTTTCATGAGCTGCTCTTATTGATAGATCACAAAAGTAGAGAAACTTTGCAGGGCAATGTTAGTATTAGTTCATGTCATTGTTGTTTGATCCTTTTTTTGCATTTCAAAGGGATATTTTAGATTAGTACATATGAATGCTTTAGATACTAAAAAATCTCCAAGATTATCATATTTACCAACTGCATAAAAGACAAAGTTGCCAAAATATTGCAAACTGTAATTCTACGACAATTTCTTCTCCAAATAATTCAGGTTATAAGGAACATCAAATTCAATATAACCTAAAATAGTCAAAGAAGGTATGAACTTGTCACACCCGGTTTTAAGGCTAAAACCAAGTGACTCTTTATGTAGTCTTCCTCTTGCGGTTCCTCCTCGGGCTCATATTCTTCTAGTTCCATTGGCTCCTCTTCTGGCTCGTATTCTTCTAGATCCACCGGCTCTTGAGATGCTGCTGGTTCTTGGGGTGTTCTTGCACCAACTGCTCGCACACTGTGTGGACGTCCATATCATAAGGTTGTTCTTCGTCCGAGTCGCTAAGCACCCTGGTTCCATACCTCGACTGGACTTCCAGTACGTCTTCTAGTACGGTTGGCAGCGGGGTCGAGGTCGATCTCCTTGCAAGCCTTCCTGCCAACGGTCCGAGTAGCCTTCCTCTTGGTCCAGTCTGGTTCCGTGTTGTGTACCTTGTTTTTGCCATCTATAATTTTAGAAGAGCATGTATTAGAAAAATGTAAATAGACTTAAGATGCGGAGAAAAATGAAATTTTGCAATACTTTTGGCACATAGTTTTGAAATTAAGGTCCTAGATGTCCATTCTATTCTAGGCTCGCATCCTACGGTGAACACGGCTCTGATACCACTTCTGTCACACTCGATTTTAAGGCTAAAACCAAGTGACTCTTTATGTGTGCCCAGAAATCAAGTTTCACACATAAAGCCACTTCATTAATGGTAAACCAAACTATGTCTCGAATAAACTAAATTTAACCTATTACAAGAATGACTAAGAGTCTTATAAATTATTACAAACCAAAGCAGCGAAAAACAAAATAAAGCGTCTTGGGCTCCACAGGCAGATGACCAAAGTAGCTCACGTAGACTTCAGCTCCAGGGTCTTCAATGTTCTAGCAGACTTCTCCTTCTACTGAGCAGCATTTATAAAAGCAAAGTTGAGTACGGAATGTACTCAGCAAGTGTGGAAAAGTATGACATGTGAAAGTAAACAAGGAAAAAGGCAGCATTGGGTTCTTTTGCATAAAAGCACATCATAGAGACACACATCCTATTAAGCACCTAATTACTAAGTGAAAGACATCACGCCTATAGACCAATCATGCCTACAGTTTACCCAGCTGTAGCACCAACATAAGAACCAATCACAGTATCTCACTGTAATCACGAACCAAACCGTACCAAAATCCCACTAATCATGTGAGGGTCCATGCAATGCTCGTGACCGTGAGCACGGCTGTCATGACAGTTTTAACTCTGCAGAGGTTGTACATAATTCCCCACGAGAAGTGATTTCATCCTTTGTTCCCAGATGGACTAAAGAAATCTCCATTACGCCTGTGCTGTCGCACTCGCACACTTTCTTTGGTGTGAGGGCCAAGAGATCACTTCAAAACTTTTCTATGGCTTCCTGTGAGGGCCAAGAGATCTCTTCAAGACTTTTCCATGCTCCAGCTTGTACGTGTCCACTGAGGTTTCACCTAATAAGGCACTAACCGTAACCATGGAAAGGCCCCCTCTTGTGCTAGATGGTTCTCGGGAGTAACCCTCTTTTCCCCACACATCTCTCTTCAGGCGGATCTAGGCGCAATCCGCTTTCCCCGCTCTATCGGTTGGCACGCACAGAACTGATCTCCACCACTTACTACGCTAGGCCGCGCCCATTCTTGGCTCGTGGTTGTACGGTAACACATGGGTTGTCGCTCCACGAACCGGTCCTTAGATTTGGGAAGATAACATACCAAGGGACAGTGCCGCTAACCCCACACGCAGCCCTACACCAACCATATTCCCCAAATCACTAATCTCCGAGTTACTATTAAATAACCCATTAATCCTCGTGAAGCAAGTATGATAATACATCAAGTTAATATCACCCATCCCGATAACAGCAAGCTAAGCATGTAATTTACCCAACAAAAAGGTAAACTAGGGCTACAAGGCATAATAAGGGAATCTATGTGAATTCATAATAGTAGGAGCGCATTCAATTTGATACAAGCATGCAATCTATAAGATAGAAGTTTTGTAAAATAGGCACAAAATGGTCAAGGACACTTGCCTTGCTACTCATGGGAATAGTATTCAACTGCTTCAAACTCCTGCTGCTGAAAATCCTTGTATTGCGGGTCCGAGATGAAGTCGCTTAATGTACGAGAGCACAAACAATCAATCAAATACAATAAAATAGACCAAGATCAGTATGAGTATGTCATGAATGCATAGGTTATTTCGATACGATCGTTTTGATATATTATTCACTGAAATCGAAGTTACGGGTTAAAAGTTATAGCATTTATAAGGTTCAGGGACAAATCTGTAATTAATAATTAAGTATTGAGTACCTATCTGTAATTTACGAAATTATTGAAGGACTAAAATTTAATGATAGAAAAGTTCAGAGGTTTAAATGTAAATTTGTCATTAGGCATGGACTAATTTATAATTAAAAATAAGTATAGGGGCTTTTCTGTAAAATTGTCATAGTCAAATATTAAATTAATTATTAAATAATTATTAACTAATTATCAAATTTATTTTTCTGATTATTAATTAATTATTATTTTATTTAGTAATTAACAGATTAATCCGAAATTAATGAACAAATTTTTTTTAATTAATTGGCCATGCTGACGCAGTAAAGGTTTGATTTAGTTTATTCGAGACATAGTTCAGTTTACCATTAACGAAGTCACTTTATGTGTGAAACTTGATTTTTGGGCACACATAAAGAGTCACTTAGTTTTAGCCTTAAAACCGGGTGTATCAGAACTCCAACTTTTTGCCACTAATATCAGTGCAATGAAAAGGCCTGTCCTCAACAAATGTGTTATCAAAAGCAACATTTCGATCTCCATGCACTAGCTGTGTTTTTGGGATTAAAGAAATTTGCGCACACAACTTGTTATAATCATAAGCAAAAGGTGCTGTTTGTGACAAATTGTAAGTCACTGGAGGCTCTATGGAGGATTGCAAAATACTAGTGTGAGCAATGGGCAATTGCAAATCAGCATGAGCAGCATGTGTATACAAAGATAGGGTGACAGACACACAATGTGTTTCGTTTTTCTTAGAGTAAGTTGACGTGCACAGGCGCACATCATAGAAGCTGTAGCTGGGACATGTGTAGGTGTAGGGGAGGTGGACGTATCGATGGTGTTGATGTCCTCATCATAGTTCCACATTTAACGTTACAGATTTGAAGCTATATTTGGGCGAAGAAGATAAACTAGAGTCCAGACAACTCAAATGCAAGGGGTGATGAGGACATCAACATCCTCGATACATCCTCTTCCTTTATACCTCCACAAGTTCTAGTTACAGGTCTAATGACTCGCACCCATGCATGCCAACTTAATCATCAAGTAAGTTCACTCTTAAGATCATACTCAACTTCTTTAGACCATGGAAATTCGTGTACTCTTGTGTTGCTTAGGAACCAAGGAGAAAACCAACCAGGAGAGGGAGTTGCACAGGCTTGATTCGGATCGCAGAACAGCACCAACTTCTAACGCCTGCCATGACTTCATACAAACTCCGTTTTGGACATTCAAGTACTTCATGGGAAGCTTATCAAGTCCTTTTCAATGGATCTAGCCTTACTTCTATAATTCGTTGGTTCCATCCAGAAACATTGAAGTACTACAGAGAACTTTTCTGCCTACAGTGCTACGCCACCTTATTTTGGCCCAATGGGTCGTGTATCAAGTTGAGCCCCAAATGGGCGCGTCCTAGAGTTGGAGCACGACCCCAACTCCCCCATGGTCATCCTCCCCTCTATAAATAGGTTTCAGGTTGTAGAGAACAAGTTGGGTTTGATTAGAGATTAATATTTAGCCGTCACTACTTCACAACTTCGCTTGCAGCACGTGTGTCGACTAGACCGCCGTCTTCTTGTCATCGAAACCTCACCTTTTGTGTTTTCAAAATTAACTCATATTTGATCTAGCAATTCAGTGCTTGTTCATCTTGTTCTTGCTTGTTCTATAATTGCTTGCAGAACAAGTGCCCGTATGGTCGGTTGATCGTGCTCCACAAGTTTGCGCTCGCTCTCTAGAATCGGTGTATCGGTCGTTAAGGCGCAACGTCATGGACAGTTGTAGTCGGGCCATGAACGTCAATTCCTCCCACCAATTGTGATTGCCATCTCTATTGAAATATTGGGACCGAACGTCCCATCAGTGCACAACCAAGTTTCAGATCAGTTTGATGAAAAAATCTCAAATTTCTATAAAATCTGTGCTGAAACTTTCGAGTGTGAAAACAGAAACTTCTGATATGAAATTGTTGAATCTTGGGTTGTCAGATGTTGGGAAATATTCTGCAGATATCCTAAAAGTACTTAAAAGTTTTATTTGAGTCCAGAAATAAAAGTTATAACTATTTTAATTATGGAGCTCGATATCAAATTTTTTTTAAAGGCTGAAAACAGATTTAGATTGCAAATCGGATGTGCAATTTGTATATGATTTTGTGGTGGAAGCTTATGAATTGGTGATGGATGCTGGGGATCTGTTGGTGGTTGACACAAGCGTTGAACGACGAAGGAAAACAACTGGATGCAAAAAGATTTTGAAACCAGCAACCAAAACATGAACTAAGGACACAATGGCAACACTATAGAATCTAAAATAAAATTATGCAAAGGCTAAACAAGGTTTTGGACAGGAAAAACCTACCGATCTACTATTGTTTTCTTGAAGCGGCTTTTCTATGGACGATAGGATGCATGCGAAATCAACAACTATGATAACTGAACCTGACGGTATACTCTAAATTCTGATTACCACTTGATGTGTACGAGGTCCTCGATCTTCCGTCAGGTCGTGGTAACTCCCAATTCGGTGGAAATGCGACACACAATCGATCAGCCTCAAATCAACATCATTCGAACCTCGCAATCACAACACCACTTCTCCTATGATTATCAACCATTCAGCACCCGATTGACCTCGCTAGGCTAATCTCGGCCTACGAATCAAAGAACATAAGCAAGAAGAAGGAAGAACGTAACACATATGTGAAATCCGAAGCTCATAAAGTTGGAATCTCACAAACCGTCTAGTGGGGAAACTATTTGAGAACAGAATAATCTAAGCAAAACCTAAGTCTAATGGCGGCTATTGTTTATATAGATGTTAGGGCAACTAAAGAGCCTAGGAAAGATACATGGCCCATGTGCCAAAAGATGGCGTCACAGCACCATAACAGATTCTAGATGTCATATTTTTTTGATTCCCAGAGATCTAGGAAGTATGTTAACGCGGGATTACATCCGTTGAAAAGCTTATCTTCTTAGCTTTTCATCCATGTCTAGAACGTCCTAGAGTCTGACTAGGACTCAAACCTGAGTTGGATTCAAACTCCTTTTGGAATTGAACATACTTCTTTGTCTTTTGTATCTCTAAGTTATTCTCCAGCTTCCCTTGCTCCTCTCCAATATTTCTAATCATGATAAAGTCAATAGGTAGCAATTTGTTCTCACCTCTAATTTCAACCATCATGCACAAGTTCCACCAATATTAATGAGTGTTCTGTGTATCTAAAGGAGTGATTCCACATCAAGTGGCACAGCACCCTAACAGATTTTAGACATCATATTGTTCTAGTGATTCTCGTAAATTTAAGAAGTATTTTGGCACATGATTAGATCGTATGCGACCTAAGCATCCGTTTTAGTTCACGCTGCTCCTGGAATCCGACTAGGACTCGAACCAGTGTTGGATTCAAACTCCTTCTGGAATTAAACATCCTTCTGGTTTTGTGCATCTCCAAGTCATTCTCCAACTTCTCTTTATCATTTCCAATATTCCTAATCGTGACAAAGTCATTAGAGAGCAATCTATTCCTAAAGTCAAGTAAACAAGGGTTTAGGAACAAGCTCACCTCTAATGTCAACTGTCTTGTGTGAGCCCTCATGATCGTACTTTTCATGGTAATTAGAGGAGTGTTATGTGTATCCAATGTAGTGATCGAAGAAAATTTCTTTTACTCTTCAACCTATAGGTAGAGAGATATTCTAGGTCCATTTAGGCAAATCATTTGTCTTTGGGAGGCTTGCATGATTATAATAGTGTCATCAGCATATTGTACAACTGAGAATGCGTGCGTGGAACAATTGAAGTTCTTGCTTGATGATGACATCATAGCTTCTGAAAAGAACTTCAATGCTAATATCCACCACACCACAACAAGTCTAGATAAGGGATGAAGATTAGTGTGGGCTAGATACGGACTACATAATAGTGTTAACTTGCAACAGATGCCACGACCTCATATGAAATTCAATTTGGGTGATTAGTTACTTCCTGGAAAGCTTACCATGTCTACTTTCAAATGGATCTGACCTCACCTTCATGCCATATTTGAGTATGCACCAATCATCATTTAAATAAAAAAATGTTGAGGGTTTGAGGACAACCCCAGCACCTCTCTGGCTATCCTCCCACCTATATATAGGTCTCAGCCACCGCTAAGAACACTTGAGTTGTCTTTTATTATATTCTAGGTTTTGTGCAAATTTTCTAACCTTCATTTGTGTCCAACGACACACCTGTTAGACAACATTTGAGACTTCACATTTGAGTGATTTCTATTTTGCCACATCTTGTTCTTGCATGTTATTCGATTGCTTGAAGAAATTGACCATCTTGTTTAGGATGATCTTGTTGTTTCACTATGTTCAATAACTATTCGGAGTTGGTTCTACGGTTGCTAAGGTGCACAAGATATATTTGTTTATAGTTGGATCATAAAGGTCGACACCACTAAATCGATAATTATCCTATCAAAGAAAGATCGAGCACTTCAGTCATATCAATTGTTATTAGAGTTCACATTGCTTGGAGAGATTTATCCCCTCTTGTTTGTTGTTTGATTTATATTCGAACTATCCACATAAAACCCAATAAAAACTTGATTCATTCCTGCTGTCCTTTCGGCCTTTGCATCATCGTTTCATTATTTTTCTCTGTTGAGTTCGTGCTACATTTCGTTAGTTAGAGTTGGTGTTTTCAACCATATTTTACTTTCCATAATCATACATTTCACCTTTTCATATTGAAAACATAATCTTTTCGTTTGGCAAAAAAATCTGGAAGCAATATGTAAAAGAGAGAAAGAAAGAAAGAATTAAGAACAAATCAAGAAACCATTATCTGTACAGAATTAGGAAAGAACCATAGAAAATCAGGTCTCAATCCCCAAGAACCAGAAGGCAAACCAAGTAATAAATCCAGATCCAAGTTTGTTGCAAATAATAGATTCGTGTTATAGATTTTGATGCTGAATAAAAGGGTCATATCTCCTTGATATATTGTTCTTTTGAAACTTTTGAGTACAATTTGAAAAGATCATGGAGTTATCATTTCAATGGATATAACCTTGCCACAAAACTTAATTCGAGGGTGTCACAATCACGTAAGAGCTCATACATCCACTATCTGAAATTTTTCATCGCTGTTTCTGGCTTTCCAAAAAACCATTCATCGATTGAGACAAGTAGTTGCATACTACTTAAGGTAAGAACTTATTGCTTTATAGTCTCTATGAGTAGTCAACTAGCGTCTCTCCTAGTACTTGGTGTTAGACTCACTCCTTTCCTTGCGTCAAGTCACATTTTTCTGAGCGTACCTTTTGCTTACATTTCTTCATTGTAGCAGCAACTCATATCAATATTTTGGGCACTTATTAATTGTACTAATCCTTGCTACAAAGTGAAATTGTCCTCGCTCTACAGATATCTACAACAAATAGAGTTTGTGTACCAAGCAATCGCTCCACCAATCACTGTTGGTTGATGACGTTAGTTGCAAGTTACACCTGCTGGTTTTTTAAGAACATGTAAAAAACTTGGTGGAGCAGGTTTATGAGAATCAGAGCTGTACATAACCTGGCCCTAATAATATTTGTTGAATGGTTTTGTTGTTTGGTAATCATGATAGGCACAACAACAAAAATGAAGCTGAGGACTTACACTCTCAATAACATGTAAAAACATATCAACACTGAGGTACATAATGATATTTTGCATGTGTCAATTCTTCAAATAAATTTTTTATGGAAAGTTTGACCCTCATGCATACATTGATTGGGAGCTTAATGTAGATAAAGAGTTTGATGAACATGACTTGTCTAAGAAAATAAATATTTATATTGTCTCTAATGCTTTGACTGAATATGCTTGGCTTAAATAAAAATATATTTGTAGTCACAATAAAGTTCTAGGATCTTAGAAAGACTTTAAAAGCTATTTTAGAGATACTTTTATTTCTGCATATTATATTGACCATTTGCTTGCAAAATTAGACAAATTGAAGTAGAATAGTAAGAGTGTTAAAGAATACTTTCATGACTTTAAGGTTTGTGTCGTGTTTGGTAGCTTAGATGAATGCCAGAAAGATATAATGAGTAGGTTCATGAAAGACCTCAATTTCCAAATTTTCTCATCTCTAAAAGTTACAACTCAATCTTTCACTTGTTTTTGCTTGCTTGTAATGGTGAGAATCAACTTTTACCATCTAAAGATACAAGAATAATCAACATTACATATTTGTGGAATGTATTATTGATGTGCCTTTGTCGCAAAGAGAATGTGATAATGAGGAGTTGTGTGATATCATATCTCTTACTAAAATAGCACAACTAACTAGAGTGCACTCTTTTATTTCTTTTTCTATGCTCGACATCATGCATGAGAGTGAGAACAAGTCTAAAGGAGACATTGAGCTTCTTGATCAAATAAAGGGTATGGATAATGATGCTTGTGTGCCACCTACTACAGCAAAGAGGAGTAAGAGAAAAGATATACATTGTTAATCTCTCACCCCATCTGGATACGCACATGCTTCTTGTGCTGAATTACAATTACCACTGTTTGTACTAGTGTTTTGCAATGCTTATTAGAGCCTCTAGTGACTTACTCCCTCCGTTTTTTAATTGTTGTCGCCATTGACTTCAAACATAATTTTTAACCATTCATCTTATTCAAAAAATTAATTCAAATGTATAAAATTATAACTCATGATTCTAACTACTTTGATAATAAAGCAAAATATGAGAAAATATATGATATTCATCAAACTTTTTTGAATAACACGAATGGTCAAAGTTGATGTCTAAAGTCAACAGTGACAACATTTTAAGAACGGAGGGAGTATGCACATTTTGCTTATCATTATAATAAGTTGTGTACACAGGTTTCTTTAATCCAAGAACACAACTAGCGCATGAAGATCAAAATGTTGGTATTGAGTACACACATGTTGAGGATAGGCTTTTTCATTGCACTGATATTAATGGGAAAATATTAGAGTCCATATCTTCATTAACTACATTAGGATGTATTGCATTTGATGTTCCTTGTAATCTAAATTATTCAGAGAATAAATTATCTCAAAACTATAGTTTGCAATGTTTTGGCTACTTTGTTCTCCATGCAGCAGGCAAATATAGTGATATAAGAGATTTCATAGTGTCTAAAGTATTCATATATACTTGATATGAAATAACGTTTTGAAATGCAAAAACAGAATCAAATAATTACATGAACTAACAATAATGTTGCCTTGTAAAATTTCTCTAGTTTTTTCTATCAACAAAAGCAGCTTATGAAACAAGAGAACTTTTGTTGGCCTAGCTATGTTTAGTAGCACTCGTTCCAAGATGACAATAAGTAATTTTGCCAACCACTGAATTAAGCCACTGATAGGTTTCCATAAAGAATGGAAGAATGATGAGGTCATATATATGTTTGCTCCACCATGTGACAATATCAAAATACCCTGTGGTCTTCATCTTTCATAATTTCTAAATAACATGGTACAGTGGTGGGTTTTCAATTTGAACTTAAGTTAAGAACTACTCTAAATCAAGTGGGGAAGGATGACGAAGACATCATAGCTTCTGATAAGAACTTAATGCCAATATCTATACCTCCACAACAAGTTGAGATAAGGGAATGAAGATTTGTTTAGGCTGGATTTGGAATATAGAACATCGTTAACATGCGACAGATACAACATCCTCATATGGAATCCAATGTAAAACTTATCACGTCTACTTTCAAACAAATCAAACCACACCTTCATACCAAATCGAAATCATCATTTGAATACAAAAGGTATTGTGGCACCCCCAACTTGGGCAGTTGACCTATGTATCAATTTGAGCCCATTAAAGGTGCTTCTTAGGGTTTCAGGATGACCCCAACAGGCCAACACCCCTCTGGCCGTCTTCCCATCTATTTATAGGTCCCAGCTGCCTATTGTTTAGCCTTTTGTGCAAATTTTCTAATCTCCAATTTTATCCAATAACCACCTATTAGACAACATTTGAGAACCCCGCATTTAAGTAATTTTTATTTTGTCACATCTTGTTATTACTTGTTCTTCGGTTGCTTACACAAAATGAATCTCGTATTCAGTTTGATCTCGCTGTTACAGCAGTCAATAATCATTTGAAATTGATTCTAGTATTACTAATACACTAGAGCAATGCAACAGGCAACACAAACAAGGGGCAACACCTAAGCATGACACAACCTTTAAGGGGTCACTAGATTCACCCATACTTTGTTGCATGTGATGTGTACGTGGTTTCCAATCTACCGTCGGATCGTAATAACTCTCGATTTGATGATGATGAGACACACAATCAATCTGGCCTCAAATCAATACAATTCGAATCCTGTAATTACAGCACCACTTCTCTTTTGGTTATCGACCGTGCAACACACGATTGACTTTGCCAAGAAGGCTAATCTCAGCCTGTGAATCGAAGAACACAAGTAAAAACAAAGAAAAACGCAACTCAATTGTAAAATCTGAATTAAACTCACAAAGTTAGAATGTAATATCCGTAAAGTTTGTAACAAATTAAATTTCACACCAAAAGGATTATAAAGTTGGCCAAAATTTAACTCTTTTAACCGTTGCTCCTATCGACGATCCGAAACCAGCAATGCGTAGATCTCATCAAAATGAATCCATTTTAATAATCTTATACTCAATTTGGACTTGAGATGGATAGGCTTTCTGAGATTAAAATTTGGGCCGTTGGATTAACTTGTAGGGCTTAGTGTATAGTACTGCTCTCTCCCTCCTTTGTTTCCAAAGACTAGCAGCCGCCAGCCTCATTGCCCAGCAGGCTGCAGCACGCCTCCTTGCCCAGCCCTCTTGTCGTGCCCAGCCGTCTCGTCCCCAAGCGTAGCTCCTGCTCCCAGGCTGCTGCCTGCTGCTCCACCCTGACGCTGCTTGCGGCGTTGGTGCCACAAAGGAAGGAGAAGGGGGGCAAGCAGGAAGGAGAAAACGAAGGGGAAAGGAAGAAATTTGTGGAGTTCTTCTTAAGCTTAGTCAAATCCACTACAAATCCAGACCATTGTCACCTGGCTCCTCTCCAATCATTCCGTAGTTGCTAGCTCCTGACCTCGGTTCAGATTCCAAACTAAATTCGCGAACAGAGGGACTGCAGGTAGGCCGTTTTCAAAACTGACAATTTCTCGTGCAGAATTGGATCATGAGCCTTGAATGAAAGTTGTGGATATTGTTTTTGTCTTTCTAGTGGCGCTGGTTTCATTCAAATCTGATAAGCGGTTCGGGATAAATCATTAGATTAGTGCTACTGTGTCAGAATTCCAGCCTGTACAGTTTTTCTGTTTAATTGATTTGACTAATTTGGAGTATGAATTTGCATGTTAGGTTCAAATAAAAGTAGTAGGAAATTTTGTGTAGATGCTCAAATTCTATTTACCTGCAACTTTTTATGAAGAAAACTAACAGTTATAATCAAAACAGTAAGCAAGTTAGGTTTCTGTACCGTATTCTAGGATATACACAAATTGTGTTCTTTTACCTTTTCTAAATAATAAAAAATGAATTGTATAGTTTGCCTTAGGATGTTACTAGGATGTTTGTAAGAGTACATTTGTTCGACAGGCTTGGTGGGTTTCGGTGTCGAGAGGGCGTCTTTGAGTTCTCATCGAGGTTAATTATGACAAGTGCAACGACGAGCTTTTGTGTTGTGAAATTGATTGGTGCTGATTCGTTTATCTTTTCATACATGTTGAATTATTGAATCCTGTTCTGTGATGGTTTATTCAAGTTTGACCCTATTATTTCTTACTCTTATCGGTATTCAAGTTTCATATCGTTCCTTTGTATGTTGAAGTGATGGGGGTTATGTTAAATACCAGTTGTGCAATTTAGTTTTTATATTTAATTTCTTATCAATAAATGATGGCCACACTTATTCGGCTTTACGGTAAATGCAAAGAAAGTTTCAGGTGACGTTCGTTTTAGACCAAAACTAGTACTTTACTATTTTGGAGTTAGCACACTTATTCTGGTTCTATAGTGCCATTTCAATACTCATTTTGTTCTTCTGTTCTAAATTGTACTTGTTAAGTATTTTTACTCACTCTTGTGTTTATTTAGTTCTTTTTAGGTACCCGATGATTGAAGCATACATGGGAAGAGAGTAGCAACATCATATTTGAGCACACACCAATCTTTCAAACAATTATTTAGTTCATTTGATTTAGTTAATTTTATTGGTTAATTGCTAGATTCTTTAAAACTATCTTATGGGTCCTTGATAGTATCTATATTTGCATTTTTGTTGGCTACTTAGTCTTTGCTTATATTATGG